>APFE031314550.1:0-23215 GCA_000404065.3 Pinus taeda
AGGTTTCCCCCTCGAAGAGGCTGAATTCTAAGGCGTTGATCTATCTTTTCTATCTTTTCTTGAGCTGGTTTCATAACATTGATTGAGTTGCTTAGAGGATGAGCAACACTTTCAGTAGCGAGATGATGATGAGCCTCATCATTGGGTAACTATATGGACCTTAATTCACCTCCTAGCTTAGTCAAATCAACTCTTCTCATAAGTTATTACATGTTTTGATTATATTTTGTTTAATGAGATGAGTCAAAGTGAGATATTATGCCTAGTGGGCTAATGTGCATTGAATGCAAGTTTATGAGAGAAAATAAAGGAATTTTGGCAATATTAAGGGCCGAAACTCGAACGGGACAAGGAAGAGAGATTGTAGGAGATAAATCCTCCTCATTTACTCCTACCACATTCAAATATTCGTCCATCAATCACACTAGATCAGAGTACAAGCACTCGAGCAAGTGACAGTCAAAGAGTTAGTTTATCTCGAGTTTGGGATCTAAGCCTCCCTAGATTTAGGGAATTCATTGGGGACCAGTTGTATAAATAATAGGCCTAGAGCCTCATTAGGATTCAAATTTTTACTGTAAAAACACTAGTTATTTTTTAGCTCCAGACTTGTGCAAGACATTGCTATGTAATTTTCTATTTTGATAATGAGAATGAGTTTTTTCTTTATCTAGTACTGAGTTAACTTAGAGGGTTGAAGCTCTTGGGTTAGGCCCCAACCATATCGGAAAAGGCTCCTCTTATTGTATCTATATGCTTAGATTGATTTCACATATTCATGGTTAAATTGTCCTTAGAAGTATTTCATTGCAAGTAGTGTAGATTTGATTAGTTCGTTTATTAGTTTGCTTCCATTTGTGCTTTGTTTCAGCAGTAACTTCGAGGAGAAAAAGGACCATCAAAATGTTCTAAATAAGTTTTTTTGCCTCACTTCTTCCTTGAGGGATATGATTTAAGGAAAGGACTCCTATCGAACCCCAAAAAGACAGAATTCTACTTTCTCATAGAACTTAGAGCTTTTTGTACTTAAGCCAACATTTGATCAATTTGCAAGAGTAGGACCTAGTCATCATTTCTTCCATCTTTGGCCTTAATTAGATCTCATCAATGATTCCATCTTATGATGCAATTTTTTCTCATGCATGAAGTAGACAACTAGCTCATTAAACTCTGTTTTCCTATCTTATTGAAATTCTCCTTGTTTACATGATTTTTGGGAAAATATCAATGTTTGATGCAGTGTAGGTGTTTCAAAAGTAAAGAGAGATCTCATAGACAGTAACCTCTTTCAAACTTCATCCATCCATTATCATTCCTTTCTTTCACTGAGACCCTCAGCAATATCATCAGTTTACGAGGAAACTTCTCCAAGCATGTTGACCAAATCCAACCATCTCCCAACCTTGGTTTTGAGTTTTGAGTGATCCTAGGAATTTTCTCACCTCATTCCATCCACCAACCACCTTCCCTAAGCCTTCCATCACCTTCAGCACCCATCATTTTGCTCTCGGTTGTATCCTATAGAAATATAGGGAATTATGTAGGTTTTTAAGACATCCTGTAGGTTTTCCTATGGTGGCTGGTTTTGAGGCCAAATTGAGGGAAAATCCTTTAGGAAGCCAGAAAAGGTCACTTAAGGGTCTCCCAAACCTTCCAACCATCCACTAGCATTCCTAAGTCACTTGCCACATCACCAAAAGAGATTAGCTTTCACACTCTTCCATAAAAAAGATAAAAAGAAAAATAGATTTATTCTAGTCATTTACATGCACAGTAGTAATGCTTGATGTTTAGAACTTACATTCTTAGAATAGTAAAATTCCATACATGTTAACTTAGCATTCTTGTTGAAGCATAGTCTTTTAGTAGTTAGTTAGGAAATTGTGTGCTTTAGCATTGGATTTCAGTCTTTTTCCTTACTGCAGTAGACAAGCTTTCTCTTAGAGTATATTTCTCTTTACCTCATGAGTAATTAAGCTTCTTCTGAATCCATAGAAGTATGGCTTGAACAACCCTAGTGGTCTCTCGCCAGCTGAATAGTGACAAAAGGGTATAACCATCACTTTTACTTGTGTATACAACACTGCCACCTCCAAGTTTGTACAAACCCCGGGTTGATAAAGTAAAGCTAGTAGCCCAAGGAGTTGTAGGATTCTTGTTGTAATACTAGTGATCATCACATGGGTAAACCTATGATAAAATCTAATGAAACCTCCTCCCAACATTGGCTTGGAAAGGATAAATGTTGTAATATACCCGGGGTCTTAATTGTTTTAACTTTATTTTGTTGGAAAACCAAACATTCCACCACAAGCTTTTGAATATTCAATTTAAGGCCATCCCAAAAAAGTTCCTTCTTAACCCTATGGTAAGTTTTTAGAAATCCTGAGTGCCCTCCTAAGGGAGAGGTATGCAATTCCATAAGAATATTTTATTTTTTTAAAGTTGGGAATTCTTACATACATATAAGCAATATTTGTACCATAACAAATCATTTTTCTGAATAAATGTATCAAGTGTACTGGGATCTTGTTGTATCTTTTGAATGAGTGCCCACACTTCTTCATCATTCTTCCATTCATCCCTTGCTTCATTTATCCAATCTGGTTGGATAATAGAAATGGTGCAAAGAAATTCTTCCACGTCCTCATCCTTTCTTGAGAGTGCATCTGCCAAAACATTTTTCTTCCCTTTTTTGTATATGATTTTAAAGTCATAACCAAACATCTTTGTGACCCATTTTTGTTGCTCTTCTGAAGATAATCTTTGTCCTAAAAAGTATTTGAGACTATCATGATTTGTTTTTACCTTGAAATGTGTTCTCATTAGGTAGGGTCACCATTTCTTAAGTGCATGTATTATTGCCAACATTTCCTTCTCATAAATAGCTTTGTGTAAAAACTTTCCTTTGATTGGATGACTTTCGAAAGCAATGGGTCTTTCTTCTTGCATTAAAACAACACCAACTCCATTTCTTGAGGCATCACATTCCACAATAAAGGTTTTTGTGAAGTCTGGTGTAGCTAAGACTATTTCTTGGCACATTGCCTCTTTAAGAAGTTTAAATGCCTTTGTTGCTTATGGATTCCATGAAAATGCATCTTCCTTTAATAATGTTCTTAGAGGTACTACTATTCTCCCATAATTCTTAACAAACTTGCGATAATACCCTGTCAACCTGAGAAATCCTCATAGGTGCTTTATGAATGTGGGGATTTTCCATTCCTTATTGGTTAAATTTTGCTAGGGTCTACCTTAACACCTTCATAAGATATAATATGACCCAGATATTCCACTTCTTGTACTCCAAAGGAACTTTTGGAGCTTTTCGCATATAATTATTTCGCCTCCAATAGTTTGAGCACCCTTTAAACATGTTGAACATGATCATTCCAAGACTTGTTGTAGATCAGTATATCATCAAAAAATACTAACACAAATTTTCTAAGGGTTTGAAAATGGAATTCATCAAACCTTGAAATGTAGAGGTGCATCGGTAAGTCCAAAAGGCATGACCAAAATTTCATAATGACCCTCATGAGTTCTAAATGTTGTTTTCAAAATGTCTTCAGTATTCATTCTGATTTGATGATATCTTGAATGAAGATCTAACTTGGTGAAGTAAACTAATCCATGCAATTCATCCAATAATTCATCAATGACAAGAATGGGAAATTTATCTTTAATAGTGACCTTGTTGAGCCCCCTATAATCTGGGCACATGTGACCTGATCCATCCTTCTTGTGAACCAATACTACTGGAGCAGACAAAGAACTTTGACTAGGTTGAATTATACCAGCCTCTAACATTTCTGCAACCATATGTTCAATTTCACTCTTTTGGGCATAGGGATATCTATAAGGCCTCATCTTTGGAGGAACACTTCTTGGAGTTAAAAGAATAACATGATCATGATCACGAATAGGTGGGAGTCCTTTGGGAGACTCAAACACCTTGGAATTATTGTTCAATTATTTTTGGAGATCTGGAGAAATAGATGATTTCGATGTGGGAATATATAGCAAACATAATTGTGCAATTACGCCTCATTGTTATTTCTTTAGAATTTTTTTCATTCCGTTAGAGATGATTATCTTTCCTGTTTTCATTGTGATACCCCTTAATTCAACTTCCTTTCCTTGTGAATAAAATTTCATGAAAATTTCTTGAAAGTTAAAAGTTATTGTACCCAAGTATTGTAGCCATTGGACTCATAGTACAACATCAGCACCACACATTGGAATGGAAAGAATTGGGATATTCAATACATATTCTCCCATGGATAGCTTGATATTATGGCACTTTCCAGACCAATTTATGGTTCCTCTACTTGCAACCATCACTTGAAACTCTGGTGCTAGATATAGGAATCAATTCAATTCCTTGCCTATCTTACAATGAATAAAAATATGGGTACTGCCGAATCAATCAACACTATTACCTTTTCTTCTTGATATGTCCTTCTATCTTGATAGTTTGAGGAGTGGTAATTCTGGCCAATGCATTACAAGATATCATTGGATTAATGTCTTCTTTATGTAGGGTTTATTGTTGGTGTATATCCTCTTCATTTGATGTTTCTTGTTCATTTTCTTCCTCCTTTTCACAATCTATGTACATTAATTTATTCTTAGCACATATATGACCTTTATTGTATTTTCTATCACAACTACAACAAATCCATTCTACTCTTTTTTTTCCAATTGTTGTGGTTTCAACCTTATAGTTTATGGAAGGCTAGGGGAAACAACACTTCCATCATTATATTTGTGAGTGATAGGCTTCCTTGTTGCCATAAGTTTTCTTTCCATTTTTCTTACCAACCTGAATGCCTTCTCCAATGAATCAGGTTCCCAAAGGTAAACCGCATGTTGGGTGTTATCCTTTAAAGCCCCTATGAACATGTCAATTCTATGCTCCTCTAGAATATCTTTTACCCTTATATTCAATTTTTGGAAGTCCTCAATGTGCTCCATCATTGAAACCTTTTGTTTGAGATTTATCAATTGGCTAAAAAAAGTGTTTCCTTTTGTATCATCATAGTGTGCTATCATTTCATCCATAAAAATTTCTTAAGTGCAAATTTGTTTATGAGAGAAAATCCATCGATACCATACAAATTGATTTGGTTCCAAATATAAAGTTGCAATCCGTACCTTTTGTGTGTTTTGCACATTATGGAGATCAAAATATTGCTCCATATATAGTATCCATGTTACGGGATCCTTTCTACCAAACTTCCTCATATCAACCTTTGGAACATAGTGGGTCTTTGATCCAGCATTAGTGTCTATGAAATCATGATTAACATTTATTTTGTTCTCATTATGAGTTTCCTTTACTACCCTTTCACCATTAGTAAGAATTTCTTGTAGAAACTTTGTCAATTTTGTCTTCAAATCTTCCATGTTCCCCTTAATTTTTTCTTCTACACCATCCATGTTAGCTTCCACGCCTTTCTTTAAACCATCCATCTTAGCTTCCATTCCATCCATCTTAGCTTCTACGTCATTCATCGTATCTTCCACGTCATTCATCTTAGTTTCTATGCCTTTAAACCATCCATATCAACTTCCACGCCTTTTTCAAAACTATCCATCTTATCTTCCACACCATCCATATTTTCTTCGACGTCTTTCTTTAAACCATCCATCTTAGCTTATGTTACTTTTTGTGAGAGTGAATTTTGTTGCACTTGGTCTCGTAATTTTGATATATCATGTTGCATTTCTTCCTTTTCTTCATGAGTCATGCTAGATCTTTCAGGTTTCTTACTAGGTGTTTCCATTTTCTTTCTTCATGGAATAAATTAATGATAATTATGCTTCACTATACCCTTTGAATTCCTTCAAACTATTTTTTCAAACCAAACTTATGCAAAATTTAGAAAAAACTACAAACCTTTTTTCACCTTGTAGGAGCTTGATAGTGTATCTAACTTATCTCTGAAATTACAGATCTCCAAAGTCTAAAATTAAAAATTGTTGTAGCCCTCCAAGTCCTCCTTCAAACACCACAAGCTTTATCTAAATTGGATTTTCCAAGAAACTGTTATGCCTAATCTCCCAATATGACATGATTATACACTTTTTTACTAGCGCGAACTTGACGAAGTTCCATGTGTCACTTTTTCAACCTTTGGACTTGAAATTGATGCAAAAAAAATCTAAATTCCATCCTTTTTCTATAACTTCTTACAAAATTTCAATCTAATACTCAGAGATAAAGTTATGATGATTTTCCCAAGGTCACCTGTTTCAGATGTAATTATGGAGCCTGCTGTTAGTGTCGGTATCTTCATCCCTCCGTCAGTGACTAAATTATCTTTTTTCATTGCATATTAGGTTTCTCATCCAGTCAGTTGCATTCCATTAGGAGCATGGATCATCTGACAGTAGTGGCTTGTTCTACATTTTTCCTCATGTCCTTTACCTGCTGACCCATTTCCATCCATTTAGATTGTCTGTAATCAATTTTTGTTTTTTAAATCTGCAAAAGTCACTTTTAGGGTTTTCAGTCCCATTAGGTGTAGGGTTTCGTCAAAAATGTCTTCAAAATGTTCAATAATGGTCAGCAGTCGGATAAGGAGGTTGAATAAAGTCCCAGTACCAATAAATTTCATAATCACATGCTCAAAAATGTATTTTTCCTCAAAACCCTATTTTGAGGAAAAACATAGTATTTTAGGTTTTTATGTATAAATTTGATGTAATTTCAGTTCTTTTATATGTAAATAACTTCAGTGGCAACCTTGGTGACCTTGCCAAGCTTCAGCAACTCCATCCCCTGCAAGGCAAACAAAAAACCAAATCATTCAGTTCATCAAAGATAAAAATAAAGTAAACTACCCAAAAGACAGAGTTTAAAAGTAAGTCACATTGCAAACATTACA
Source organism: Pinus taeda (assembly GCA_000404065.3). NCBI lineage: Eukaryota > Viridiplantae > Streptophyta > Pinopsida > Pinales > Pinaceae > Pinus > Pinus taeda. The sequence continues at coordinate 6,894 of APFE031314550.1, forward strand.
AAAGTGGGTTTTATGAATGAAAAATCAAAATATCTTGTATATAACTCATTGGTCATGTTCGAAGAGCTCATTTGCATTCAAAGAACAAATATTGAGCAAAAGAAGGTCTTGTTGGAGAAAGGGAGCAAGTTTGAAGCAAAATTGTGCAAGTTCAAGGGCGCAGCGCATTAGGTGAGAGGCGCGGCACATAGAAGTGGCGTGGTGCATTGGGCCACCCTCCACAGTGTAAAAAATACATCGGCGTGGCGCGTTGGGTTTGTGGTGCGGGGCATAGAGCTGCAAGCCCGATTTCACCATACACTCCCTCAAATTTAAAAATTTGTTCAATCTGATGGTGTGCAAGTAAGTCTAGACTTCTTCCCTTGCTAGTGAAAGAGTTTTTCTTAAAATTTATGGTGGTTTAGTGTGAAAAAACTCAAACCCTACCTCCTTGCAATTTTTTCTCAAAAACAATTGCCTAGGGTTTGTATTTGTGTTTTTGCTACCAAGTCTACTCCATCACCCCTCACTCTTTGACTCCTCCATTCATTTTTCAGTGTCATCCACTCATTCCCTAATTCCCATATTCCTAAAAAACATTCGCCCCTATCCCCAATTCCCATTATCCCAAACCCTAGCTACAAAATCCCCAAACCCTAATTTCTATCCCATAGCCTAAAACTATCCCTAAAACCCTTCCATTCCCCAAAAATAATTGTCATAACATTCCGAACACCCCTCATACCCTCTCCCACCACAATCCCTCATACGTTCTCACCCTTGGTGGAAGAAAACTAAAAACAGCATAAATCTTTTCATACTCATCAAGAAAACTCACACATTAGCAAACGTGGAGCCTTATCCTTCCTATGACCAAGATGAAGAGACACATAGTGACTCTCCTACAGAAATGCATGCACCAAGGAGACCTCACAAGGGTGGCAAACATATATGAGAGGAGCCTACTTCACTTGCCGAGCTGCAGGCCTACCCTCTTGCTATCACATGCTTCTAACACCAATCCTATTATCAATTATGTGAGATGGTTGCTAGAGTCCAGTACCATCATGAGTTGGCTGGGTTGTTTGTGCTTCATCTACATAATGGCCAAGTCACTCTAGCAGGTGTGACATTCACCTTGACACTGGAGTCTATTTCTCTAGCAACCGGCATTCCAAATGTCGGAGAGCAGTGGAATAAAAGGCAACAAATTGACAGGGCACATTATGAGCAATATATCAAGCCTAGTTATTTGAGACAAATCAGCAAAGTTTTTCCCTTTCGGTACCTGAAAGATTCATATGCTCCCTTGATGAAACTCATAATTAAGTATTTTACCTGTGAGGGCCTGTTTTCTCGCCTATATTCCTATCACATCAGATTGTTGATGCACTTTACCAGGGTGAGAATGATGAATCTCCCCTACTTCATTTGTCGAAATATTGAGAAGATGACCACCCTAGTGCAAAAGAAAACTCCTCAGCAAAAGTATAACAATATATATCATTTTTCACTCGTCAAAATTGTGGTCATCCATCAGCTTGCTTTGCAGGACATCTCCTGGGAGAATTTCATTTCTTATGAGTTCTTCACAGCTCCTCAGGTACCTCCAGAATCTTTTCATGAGACAGGTGGACCCTCACATCAGCAGGAGAGTCATGAGACACAGACTGCTAGTGTGCCGGTGTTTGTCACCTATCAAAAGGGCACTAGAAGGTTGTTTGCAGCAGCAAAGCGAGTATTATCTCCACTCGGGGTGGAAGGGGTCTTGCTTCCTTCATCATCAAAGTAGGTTCAGGACAAGGGAAAGAGGCCATTACATGATGAGGATCCTTCAGGTGAGCAGGAGACCAATTTCATTCTCATTCAGGATGATGACACTGATTTGGGCCCACAAAGCTCAAAGCTCAAGGAGATCATCCAAGAGCAACATGCGGACATAAATGATTTTTCTCTCAACTTAGAAAGAGCTAAGTGGATAAAAAAATACATGGAGCAAAGAAACAAGGGGCTAGAGGATCAGCAAGCCATTATGGAGCTACAAAACATATGAGAAAACCACCAAGCTACCAAGAAGAGGAAAGTGAAGCTCACATCACTTGAGCAAGAAATCAATGCTGATTGAGAATCTTGGCTTGAGAGAGTGAATATACACTTATAAAGGTTGCTAGAGAAGGCCAATAGGGAGAAAACAATGTTAAGGCATATGGCCTACCATTACATGGCAAGAAATAAAAGTTGCAAGGCAAGAATCAGAAACTTGAAGGCAAAGTTGAAGAGGGCATCGAGGAGGCGAAAGGAGCAAGATAGACTTCAGATATTGGCTGAGGCTTCCTTGGAACAACATAGCACTTAATTGAGAACACTCAACCCAAATTTCAAAAAAAATTGGACACTTTTTTAATTTTTGGAATTTTTGGGCCAAACACAGAATTTTCTGCCCAATGCGTTGCGCCACCTGGCGCTCGCTTTTTATGGAGTCCTTCTTTTGAGGAAAACTCAGCATTTTTGGATTTTTCATGGAAAAATATGCATTCTCACCAATGGCCAAGAAATTTTGATAGGTTTTGAGACCCTCAAAAAGGTCAAAAACACCCCAAAACTGACCTTTCTGCCCCTATTTGGACACACAGGAAGCAGTGTTGGGAGAACTCAATTTTGGAGGGGAAAATGGAGGCCATATTCAAAAATTTCACTTTTTCTGGAAATTAGACAGGTAGACCTTTCCAACAAGCACACTTGGAGTAAATGTGGACATTGGGTAGGCCTCCAAAAGTGGCTGCAAACAAGCACTATGCATAGGGAAATCAGCACGGTGCATTGGGGAAATTTTGCACAGTTTGACCAAAAATGCTCTGTTTTTTGCCTAGTTTCTTGACAGTTTGACTTTTCTCCTTCTTAATGTCAAAATCATGATGTGATTTATTGTAATTTGAAATATCTTGATGTAATTATGCTAAATTTTCACTCATAGAGGTAGATTCATCCATGGAAAAGTAGTTTACAACTGAATGAATCAGTTCCCTAGTTTTTAGAGGCATGCTATTCCACTGCCTACTTTTTAGTTCTCAGTTTAGAATTTGTTGGAAAAGCTTCTAAAATTATGAGCTCGACCACTAAAGGCTATGATGAGTTATTTTTTATCTATATCTTGTTATTTTTTAGTCATTAGCATGGCTGGACTTTTGAGAAAGCTTGGAGCTTCATTATATACATTTTTCAGCAGTTTTGGCTAAGGAATACACCAGGGTTTGCAGCATTCTATGGAATTCATGCAACATTTTGCTTTGATATTGTGTTTCCTTCTGTAAATGTACGTTTACTTGTGTTTTATGTATGCCATTCTCTCTCTTATTTCATCTTAACTAAAACAAACAAGGATAAAGGTAGAATCCATTGAAATTTGCAGTGCTCTACCTAGGGTTTGCTTAGTTATTTATGTTTTGAGTTGTTTGAAGAGGATCACTAAGGTTTTCTTGCCCTCTTCAACTCCTCATTTGTCTTAAGCTCTCCATTTCGTTCAATTTGAAGTGTCAAATCAATTGCCTACCTTGCCCCATTGAGATCTCTGCAAAACTGAGCCTCATTCCCTAGACCCAAAGTCTACCTTTCCATTTGAGCCAACAAAACATCATCAAACTCAATCAAACCATTTTGCACAAAAACCTAGCCTAAAATTAGTCTTTACATAAGTCATCTCAAGCCTTATTGATCACCTTTGCTGAGATTGATAGGAGAGAACCCTCCCCCGACCTGGTAGGGCTAGCTACCAGGTTAAGCGTGGTTTGATGTTATCCTAGATCCTACATTTCTTAGCCTGAGGTAGATTTAGGCACTAACACCTGCAAAAGCCCTAAATTCCTTGGATCATATCTCTGAAAATATAGCGAGATAAGATCATAAATTCATACTCGAGCACCATCGCAATCTCATCTCAAATGGGTTTCTTTTAGCTTCTAAAATGTCATAGAAAAAAAGTTATAGGGAAAATTCCACGATGGTCTATTTTGGAGCAGCGAAACCCTAGAATCCAAACCTTTGATACCAAATGTTATGAAATCAACTCACAAAAAAATAGAAAATATAGATCAACAACTTATAAATTAGCCTCTTCAAGGGGGAAACCTCATTTACATTACACAAATGAACAATTCTTAGATGATACAAATGACAAAACCTCCTTTCTATATATAGGAGTCTAAGGGGTCACAATATAATCAAAGCCGACATAACAATAATAATATAATGGCACAAAAATAAAAATAGTGGGCTCTTATGGGGCACAATAATAACAATATGGGGACAGTAGGGTCACAACAATAATAATAAGGGCTTCAATAACAATAGTAATGGTGGAATCACTAGTATTATAGGCACCTAACATGCCACATAAGTTTCGGGTGGGAAACAAACTTTTGTTACTTTTGCAGAAAGAACGCCTTGTTGGTACCCATCGGAAGACATGACCACTCTGATACGGGCCTTACACTATCACCAAGGTTGTAGTATACAATGATTTCAAGGTGAGTATTCCTACATTCCTTAGCCTACACCCATTGTTCAATGTGCTAATCCTTTTGTTATAACCAAAAAATTGATCATCTAGCCTAATTTACTAGATGGATCAAAGTACACCATGTAAAACCAATTTTACCATAGTAAAATTGCTTTCACTCTCAGAAATTACCTAATAAGCCACCTTTGTTAAGTAATTTATAGTTAAACCCATGAAGCATAATAAAATAAATCACTATTTATTTGATTTTCTTCTAGGAATAATTAATTAAACCATTGTTTTATTATTATTCCTTGTCAAATTTGACCCAATCATAAAAAATAAACAAATAAATCACTATTTTTCTTATTTTTCTCCAAGAATAATTAATTATTCACTAATTAATTATTATTATTTGTTAAATTTGACTAAATCCCTTAGGAATAGTTAAATAAATCCTTATTTGTTTATTATTTCTTAACTAATTCCTTGAGATGATAAATAAATCATTTATTTATTTATTATTTCTAAATAAAAGTTTAAATGTTTTTTCCCTCCTAACCAAATATAATAAAATATTTCAAGTTGTTATTCCAAGAATGGGATCAATAATATTTTATTATTGCCCATTATTCAAGGATAACTCAATATTTTGTTAGAAATAGAAGTGTTTTCCATTCATTATTCACTTTTGATTATCTTCATTGTTTCACTCATTATTGTAACTCTGATTATTTTTATTGACGCACACCATATGTTTGTTAGGTTTATACATTATAGAGGAGAGAGACTCTACACAAGATGAAGACATTTTTGGATAGCCAAGAACCCATCCCATAGAGGGGGACTGGTAATATCTATTTATTCCCTTCACAGGTGTTATAATAAAAACTATTCTTTGTTTCTGTCAGTTGATACCAGGTCAACCATACACTTTATGCTCTAATAAGGGTAGTCATATGTTTGTCCCTCAGTCCCTTTTTTCCCATTATCCTTGGTGTCAGTCCATCAGTTCCCCTTGTGCTTTAGTTGAGCATCCTCATTCCCTCATCTATCGCGAGATTTATTTTGTCGACATCAGCTCATTTATTCTAGGTGAACGACCTAGAGGGTGGTGTATCTCGATTCTAGCTTCCATTCTTGTTCGGTGCCCTGGATCAAACAAAGAGTCTCGTTATTGTCCTTTGAATTGGTTGTTTAACGTTCATGATCCATACACTTGATGGACTAGTGATGCAGTAGATTGTACCAATGATTCCCAGGTGTGTGTGAGATGTTTTCAGACCTCATGAGGGATGGCCCTTCACGTAGTCCCCCACATGCTTGGATGCATACCTACTATGCTACAGCCTCAGATGTCATTCTGCAGAGTTGATGGGATGGGTTCCTACCAATCGCAGTGTGCATAACACGAATGTCTCCTCCAGATGATCCATTCAGTTTTGCAGAGCCCTTCCTTGTTCAGCAGGGCTTCTCTAGTTGTTCTACCCTCCCTCCCACCCATATTTTTAGGGAAGAGGCTTTGTATCTCATGTACTCAAATATTATTGTATTCAGTCCTAGCTCATGTTTTTCTAGGTGCATTATTTATATGGGACACATTGTAATTCATTGGCGAACCATTATTTTTGTACTAAGTTATATTAGCAAGTATGGGTATGCCTCCCCTGCCTTGGTGAGGTTTGGTACCACAATATAAAAGGATACTTGCATTAGTCTCACCCCCTCTATCCATATCCTCTTTCAATTCAGCTTCATTGGTCTCTCTCTCTCTCTGACTCCCCTGTGTTGTCTAATGGTTGTGTCTTCACAACATACTTCGATCATACGTTATTCTCCTAACACTCATACGTTGGGAGGCAATATGTTATCACCCAAAAATTGAACATCTAGCCTAATTTACTAGATGGATTGAAGTACACCATGTAAAGCACCATGTAAAGCCAATTTTTCCATAGTAGAATTGCTTTGACTGTGACAAAGTACCTAATAAACTACCTTTGTTAAGTAATTTGTAGTTAAACCTATGAAGAATAATTAATTAAATCACTATTTATTTGATTTTCTTCTAGGAGTAATTAATTAAACCATTTTTTTATTATTATTCCTTGTGAAATTTGACCTAATCATGAAAAATGAACAAATAAATCATTATTTATCTTATTTTGCTCTAATAATAATTAACTAATCACTAATTAATTATTATTCTTTGTTAAATTTGACTAAACCCTTTGGGAATAATTAAATAAATCCTGATTTGTTTATTATTCCTTAACTAATTCCTTGAGATGATAAATATATCATTTATTTATTTATTATTTCTAGATAAAAGTCTAAATACTTTTCCCTCCTAACCAAATCTAGTAAATTATTCCAAGTTGTTATTCCAAGAATGGGATCAATAATATTTTATTATTGCTCATTATTCGAGGATAACTCAATGTTTTGTTATAAATAGAAGGGTTTTCCATTCATTATTCACTTTTGATTATTTTCATTGTTGCACTCATTGTTGTCACTCTGATTATTTTCATTGTCGCACACCATATTTTTGTTGGGCTTATACATTAAAGAAGAGAGAGACTCTACACAAGTTGAAGACATTTGAGGATAGCCAAGAACCCATCCCATAGAGGGGGACTGGTATCATCTATTTGCTCCCTTCAAAGGTGTTATAATAAAAACTATTCTTTGTATATCCAATTTTTGTGGACGATTGGAGTTATTACTCTTTCTTTTTGTTGTTTAACTATGATTGTAGCATAGATCTAGACTTTGGCAGGTTTTGTTTGTATCAGTTGCTACAGATCTACAATTTTTAGCAACCATTTATATTGTTGAGATTGTTTTTCATCCACAATCTTAAGTGGGTTATTTTTGTACATCCTTGAGAAGATACTTTCCACTATTGTTGAACACATCAAACATTGTATAATATATAACACAGATATAGCTCAACCTAGACTACATGGAACTAGCCACAACTAATCGAATTATGGACACACATATCATCAACACTCTCCAACAGAAGATCCAAATTTATCGGGTTTTCAAAGATGGCGAACTCCTGCACCAAGGCAAGTGGCTTACTAGGGACCAAGTTCAACAAAAGTTCCCCCATATACCATGGAGGCACTCAATGCAATGGGGACCATTTCTTCCTAAGGAGGAGGACTAATCTAGGTGGATATTGGTGGTCACCTGCCTATTCTACTTGGATCCCCAACACTATTTATTCTGATTTCCTTAATTGTAGAAAAATTTAATATTTTTAGCAGTTTTTCAGGTCCTAAACTTTTGGAGCTATTTTGAGGCCCTAAACAATGTTTTTTGGGAAAACAGGCAAACCCACATCTAATAGAAATTATTTTTAGATGAAATTTATATTCCTTAGATAGATACTTATAATCAGGTATTTACGCGTCAAACAGAGATTGTATGCCAAAGGTACGACCTAAGGAAGTTGATGTACCAACTAAGCCCACTGGAGCCCACAAATGTTTGGTGCTTCATCTCTTAGGGTAAGGTTCTTGGATGTTTAGATTTTTCCATTGTTTCTCAAGAATAAATAGGCCTCCCAGCCTCATTGTAACATAGTTTAGAAGGCGTTTAACCCTCACATCTCTTCTCAGAGACAATCTATTACCACCTAAGCTAGTTTGTTTCCATTTTGCATGTAAAAAGTTTTCAGTACTTGTTATTAATCAATTGAAGTTTAGTTTTCAATGCAGATCCATATTTTTGTTTAATTTTGCATTTCATTTTGTTCCTGCATAAATCCATATTAGTGGTATCAGATAGGTCTTCTCTTTCTATGTTTTTTGTGCATGTCCCCAACGAGGTTAAAGTATAAGGAGTTGGGACATGAACTGGTTGAGCTCTTTTAATATCGTCCTCGACGACAGTGAAGACCTCCCATGGTGGAAGAAAATAAAGACGAGGGAGCAAAAGATCCTATCAAATCATTGCTCAAAGAAGCCCTCAAGCGGTAAATGAAGAAGATATTGGCTTAGTGGGTCCTGACCCGGGTTTAGAGTTAATTGTGCTAAACAAAATCCAACACTACTGGCCCTTTCGACATCAACCCACGTAGTGTTGGCTAATGTCTCACCAGAAGCAGTATGAGGGGATGTTGGAACCAATTTTTCACATCTAGAGATCAGTGTGATGTCTTTTATTGCCCTAGATATTCCTTCGCATAGACCTATAATCCCCTAAGGCTTGGTACTGTAACTTCACTTAAACAACCCTTAGACCTTCGCAGAAGTCTATGATAGGGTTTTGTAGACCCTTAACAGATAAAACATCCGTTTATGCACACCATAAAACAACCCTAGATATGAGTTTGCATGGATCTACTTACGTATTTAATAAACACAACAACAAGTATTATAATCTTTGTGTAAATACTTCACATGTATTGCATACAGTTAGCAAGACTTACGCAACAGAATCATGCATCAATACATAAATATTTCATAAATACATTTATTTCATCACAACATATATTGTAAACGTAAATACAGAAGTAAACAAATAAACAAATGAATTCCTCCAATAGTCTTCTTTATTGATATTCAATACGATCTTATAGACTCAAAACTTCCCTGCATACTCAACTATAGGGGTCCACGCACTCAGCCATGGACTCTTACTCTAGGCCTCTGCGTAGTCAACTAAAGATCCTTTTCTTTCTCTACGACTCATTTCTCTACGATATCTTCTATTGACCCATTACCAACAGACTATTGATTACTGCCTTAGACTCTCTAAGACACGCCTCTTTATAGCTTTTCTTCATACAATCCCATGATATGTGCATCATGGGTAGATCTCAAAACTGACTTGACTTTACATAAACAAGGGTTAAAAGCATTTTTTACTCTTAACCACCTACACACTCCACATCCAAAATTTGCGGAGACTTTACATATTTTTACTGAAATTTACATAAGAACTTGGGTTTTAAACCCCAAGGCCGACCGAGGGGACCCCATCCCAACAGGCCCCCAACACAAAGGTCATGACTCACCCTCAAGTCACTTAGCTGGCACAGTGATCTTGCTTTGAAGATTCCCCAGCTCCACCAGCACAATTGCTACCTCGGCAATGCTCTACGTACTTGCCTGCTTGACTTCTTCGATGAGCTACTTTGTAGCTGGTCCTTCTGCGACCATCTTGATCTTTTGTTGTGTTTGCTGCAAGCCCGTCAGCTTCTCCTGAATGTTGATTGTTACTTGCTAATCTTTTTCTAACCAAGGTCCCAACCAGGCCTTAAGCACAGCCTCCTTCTATTGGGTTACTTCTACTTGTGCGCAGAGTCACTTCTCCTCGTGCAACTTGGCAAGGTGTTGTGCTGGAGAAATTGAGCGCATCGTCGCTCGAAACTCATCATACAACTTTTGTAGCTCACGAACTTATGTGTTTAGCATCTGTAGGGTTGTGTCTTCTTACAGAGTCATCATTAGTTCCATCACCTGTTCAAATAAGGCCAAGCAGTCAGTGACTGTGGCATCCAAAGTGGTCATTCCTTCTTTTATAGTAGATCCACGTTGCTCCCTGCCTTTAGGCAGAGTCGAAGGCTCTGATTTGAGCTGCAGCTACATGATTTTCATGTTGAGTTCAAATTCAACTCTACCTTTGCCTCGCAGATAGCTATACCTAATTTTCAGATTTTGGCCTCTGGTTATGGGCCCTCAAGTATGTTCAACTCTAGAACTGTTATGCATGCTTCTGGTACCACAACCGCCAGCTTGGAATTCTGAATCTAGATAGTATCTCTCTCCTTTAGGGCGTATGTCTTCATGGAAAACATTCATTCATTGTTTACCTGGTAGTTGCTAATTAAACTGAGAGCGCGCTACCCCCGAGCTCTCAATTCCTCTGTTACTCATGTCTATAGTGCATGAAGAAATTCATTGGGGAGCACTATAATGTTCAGCATGACATCCTTAAGGGTGCTCACAATAACTTGCTCATCGACTGATTCTGCTCGCAGGGACGCTTGTGGTAGCACAACTGAGCGAAGGTCCACTATCCTTACCAGTTCTGCATCTTGACTTGTCCCTAGTGCCAAACTCATTTGTACTGTGCTCAATTGACCTATGCCCACTTGTATTCTACTAGTTTGGATTTGCAGCTCACGCAGATCCTTTTGGACGCCCCCCAACATCTACATGTACTGTTGGTCAAATTGTTGCAACAAATTATTTGTAGTATCCTAGAATTTGTCATCGATCTCATCGATATCGCCCTCTATCAAGGCCATTGGATCCACCTGTGTTTTATCTGACTTCTGCTTATTGCAGGCACCCTCCTGTTGTTTCTCTCTACCCTTCCTTAGCCGAAATGGGGTTCTTTGCCCCTCATCTCCTCCATCACCCTGTTCAGGTTGTTCTTCCTCCTCTATCATAGGTGAAGGGGACTTACCACTTTTCTATGATTCAAGTTGCCCTTGGTCGGCCTGCTCCTTTGCAACTTGCTCCTTCGCCACCTGGGCCTTTTCTATGGCTTCCTTTTTCCGCTATGTATCCAACTTTTGCACACCCTATTTTGCTAAATCCTTCATCTTTTGGTTAGTCGAGCTACCCATGCCCTTGCTGGTTCCTGCATCTAAATCTCATGGTGTGTACCAATCTTCTGGCTAGTGCTTGATAACCTCCTGTATGTCATGATCTATAACCAAGTATGGTAAATCATACCATTTCTATTGCAGGTCTCTTTGCGTCTAAATGTAGATGGAGTGGAAGTCAGCTTTGAACATGACATATGGAAACAACTGCTCATACAAGGTTGCAGACAAGCTTGGCCGCTAATTGATGGCCATGCAAAAACTCATTTCCATCAAGACCCAAAAGATCTTTTCTTCTATGACCTATGCGGGGTCCTTCGTGGCCCAAAGGGAGGTGAACTGTGAAGCCTCCGGCAATCCTTCCTTCACCAGAGGAAACTAGTTATCCTTCGGTAGCTCCCATGCGACCAGCATGATGGAGAGAAGCAACCATGCATAGTGGAAGGGTTTTCTCTCATCTTGGACCTCGTGAAAATTCACAAGGAATTCACTTCATAAGTATAACGACTAGTTAAACTGTAAGCCTTTCATGTATTGTGCAACTAATGATACCACAGGCATCAGAACCTCGTCCACGTGGCACTTCCTCATAACCTTTTCGGCTAGTATTTGGGTGGCAATCTTCACCACGGGATCATTGACAGATGTGATGGAATAACCGTACGGCTTTTTCACAAGCTAAAACTCCTTTTTCATTTTATCTGCCAAGTCTTTTTCTCTTCCCTTTCCACCAAACTCTTTGGTTGGATTCAATCCTTCATATGACAGGTGCATGATCCCATGGATGAGCATGTCAGTGATGGATATAGGTGCTCCTAGCCATAAGCACCCACCGTGCACAAGGGTAAGTAATTGCCGCACATAGGTAGTATTAATGGTAGTGCGGTGATAGTGGGGGACCCACAACAGATTCAATAACCTGAAATTTTCCACTCCACATATCCATTCCAACGTCTCCAACTCGGTGACACCTAAATCCTGGTAGTAAACATGCTTCATATAATTAGCAGTTGCTAGGTGTGGGAACCTCTTGTGGTTCCCCAAGTCCCAATCCTCCATCTTCATCAGGGGAATCCGCGCGAGGCACGGACCTGCAAAGGGAACTTACTCTAGCAACAAGGGCGTAGAGATGACGAACTTGTCAGAATTGGGGTCCTTGATGACCTTTGTCTTCCCTTTGCCTATATGGATGTAATCATCTAACTTGGTAAAAGGCTCCACTCCCTCAACATCAATTTCCTCGGTTTAATGTCCCTCCTTAGCCTCCAAATCAACAACCCTCTCAGACTACTTGTCCTTCTTCTATTTTTGAGTAGCAAAATGTTTTTTGGGTGACTCGCGCACCGGCACTGGCTTCTTTTGGTTATCCTTCTCTGACTTCTAGGTTTCTTTAACAAGTGTAGGCTTCAGCCTCGACAACCTCAGCGTTGTAGGCACAAGCACCAGATCTTCCACACTCACAAATTCTGGAGCGGATCCTTTTGACGCAACATCTCCCCCACTGCTTATAGTCTCAACAGGGCTTGGAAATAACATGGTTTCAAGGATAAACTTCTAGTACAACTCTAGTAGATTGGAAAATGCAGGGCTCGTGACCAAATCCTCAAAGAACGAGCAACTCATAAGCAACAAACAACTCAAAATCAAAAATTCTAAGTGTGGAAAGTGTTCTCTGTTGGGCCGGCACACATAATTTATAGGGCTTTTTGAATTCAAATCTGACCATTCCCCCCAAAATTCGATCATTAATGCTATTTTGGTGACAGACCTTCAAATAGTTTAGCTTTAAATGTCGCCAACCTGCTCCTCTTAACCGTCTCCTGGTAGTCAAATCACGAACAGTGACTTCAACATTCACTTTCCTGCTATGTTGTGCGGCACCTCCCTTCATAGCATGGCTCCCTGCACACAACTTCTTATACTGTAACTTCATCATATTCGGCGTAGCCCATCTCCCATGTAGTCCTCCAATCTGGGTAGTGTCTTTTATAGCCCTGTGCTCCCTTGCAACTGCCTGGATCTCTAAGACTATCCTACCATCATATAGTCATTGAGACGGATCCTCTATATATGGCTCCAATCGGCTACCATTCATCCTTCTCGGAAAAGGTTCTCCATTTAACTTCACAAGCTAAACTATGCCTCCATCTATAATCTCTTTGATGACATATTTCCCAAGCCACTGCATTTGAAATTTCCCCGGAAACTTAGTGAACTTGCTATCATACAATAACACCAAATCATTTACCTTGAACATGTGCAACTTGATGTGTCAATCATGCTAAGATTTTTCACATTCCTTCTGTACTTGCTGATGGAATCCAGCTAAGAATCTGGCTTCCTCAAGCTCCATTAGCTACGTGATCCATCCTTCCAAGGCTTCGCGATTTTCCACACCTATGAAAGTTGTTATGCGTAGACTAGGCATGATATATTCCATTGACACCACAGCCTCTACGCCATAGAAAAATCAGAAAGGCATCTGACCTGTCAACTTTTTACAATTAGTCCTGTACACCTAGAGCACTACAAGTACACGCACATCCCTATCATTTTGCTATGCGTTGCAAATCTTCATCTCCGCATTCTCAAATATCCTATTAAAGTCTTCAACCATTCCATTAGCCTAAGGATGATATTGTGTGCTCTTCTGATGATAAACCTAGAACTCTTCAGTCAGTGCGCTAATCATTTCATTGAGGAAGTCCATACCCCGATCATTCATCAACACTTTTGGGCAGCCAAATCTGGTTAAGACATACTCAAACAAGAACTTTGCGACTATAGCTTGTGTACAATCCTTCACCAGCTATGCCTCAGCCAACTTGGTTAGATACTTCGTCACGGTGATGATATAGCGTGCACCTATCTTCTTTCCTAGGGGTTGAATGGGCCCAATGAAGTCAATTTCCCATTTTTGAAATGGTTGCAATGATACTTGAGGATTCAATGGAAACTCGTCTCTCCACGATGGTCTTCTCATTCGTTGACATGCATCACATACCCTACAATATGACTTAGAATCTTTATGCACCATAGGCCAACACAAACTCACATGCAAAATCTTTTATGCTATCACCTTTCCTGCATAATTTCTTCCCACAGCCACCCCATGAGCTTCAGCGAGGATGCTATTCCATTCAAAATATTGCACATATCATTGCAATAGCTCATCTGTGCCCATCTTACAAAAATGTCCTGCAATCACTGAGAAATTTGTCACATGCACTACTAACTCCTTTTGTGACTAGTGTGTCCTTTTGGTGTCATTCCTATAGTAAAAAATTGGATAATATCTGCAAAGTGGTTATCTCCTAAGCGCACCATAAAGAGTTGTACATCAAGCAATTCTTCCTCCAAATTAGTGGGCTCCTCTCCTATCTCAATCTGTGACAAATGGTTAGGTCATGCATTAAACCTACTTGGCTTCACAATCACCTCGAATTCATACTCCTAGAATAGAAACAACCATCAGCAGATATTCCCCCCCAACACAAACTTATTGACTAGGTATTTCAAGGCAGAATGATCTATGTACATTTTGAAATGTCTGCCCAATAAGTAGTTCCTAAACTTTCAAAGTGCATACACCATAGCCAACCCTTTGCACTCTGTCGTTGAGTAATTATTTTCAGCCTTTGATAATTTTTTGCTCTCGAAGACTATAGGATGGTCCACTTCTCCCTCGCCAACCTCTATTAGTACTGCTCCCAATGCAATGCATGAGGCATTTCCATGTACATGAAATTCCTTTTTCCAATCCGCGAAGACCAAAATCAATGCAGTGACCATCTTCTCCTTAAATACATCTAAATTGCGCTGACATTATTCATCCCAGCAAAATGTAGCATCCTTCTTTAGCAGTTTCTCCATGGGCGTGGTAATTTGAGCATAAGCCTTGATGAATTTCTTGTAATATACTGTATTCCCAAGCATTGTGCAGAGTTGATTGACACTTCTCGGGGCCTCAAAATTTACTATCACCATGATCTTGGCAAGGTCCACCATCAGTCCTTGCTTACACACCACATGACCCAGCAAGATCCCAAAGGAGACATAGTATAGACACTTCTTTAGGTTCATGGCAATCTGGTATCTACGCCACGTATCCAACATTAGTCATAGACTTGCTACATCGCACTTCACCAAGTTGAACACCATCTAGTCATCAAAATACACTTCCAAGAAATTATGGATGAACTCTTTAAACATTTTTATAACTACGCAGGAGAATATAACGAGCGCATTCTTAAGTCCAAATGGCATGACAGTGTACTAAAAACAACCCTATTCAGTTGGAAAGTTTGTTTTTCTCCTATCCTCTTGTGTGATATTGATCTAATGATACCCCGAAAATCCATTAGTGAATGAGTAGGCCTCCTACGCTCCTACATTATCCAATACCTCGTCAATAAACAGTGCTGGAAAAGGATCATGGATGCGACCATCATTAAGTTTCCTGAGATCTACGCAAATCCTTATTTCTCCCATCTATTTCTTTTCTTGAACCACCATTGGGTTCACCCAGTCCGATTCCTCCACATGTTCGATAATTCCTGCCTCAATCATCTTATCCAACTCCAAGAGGATCTTTTCCTTGTATTATGGAATAAGGCGATACGGCCTTTGTTTAATAGGCTTTGTGTATGGTTTCAAAGTAATTTTAATCACACCCAAGTCATCTATGATGCCTTTTAGGTTCAATAACTTGGTAGGAAAAATATCTTGGTACTCGCAGAGTAACACAACAACTCTATCCACTGTGGCATCATCCCAATAGTCCCCGATCTTCACAAATTTTGGCTTTGGTTTAGTACCAATGTTCACTTGCTTGGTTTTCAATGGCATGGTGATGTCTAGGTTTTCTATTTTGTTGAAATTTGGTACCGGAGGACAGGTGGTTCCCTTAGGCTTTGATCTTTGGCCTAGGGAAAAGTGTCCAAAAGATTTTAATTTTTCTCCTAAAGTGACTTTATAATTTTTATAAAGTTAAAATCTAATTTAAAAGTGACTTTAAGTGATAAAGTTACTAAGTCTAATTTTAAAGTGACTTTTATAAAGTCAATGAAAAATTAGAAAGGAAAAGTGACTTTGGAAATAAATGACTAAGTGGGTCTTTATTAAAGTGGGGTGAATTAAAAAATAGAAAGTGAGATTTAAAAGTGCATTTAATCTCAGCCATTGATCTAAATCTAATTCAGCCATTGGATTTAGAGATCACCCAAAAGTCACTTGGATCACCCAAAAGTCACTTGGAGTTATATTAAAGGAGGAAAA
>APFE031314550.1:28571-47565 GCA_000404065.3 Pinus taeda
GTGAAGACTGCATTTCTCAATGGATTCATACAGGAGGAGGTGTACATTGAGCAGCCACAGGGCTTTGAGGTGCATGGGAAGGAGTCCCATGTATGCAGACTGAGGAAGGCCCTTTATGGCCTGAAGCAAGCTCCCAGAGCTTGGTACTCCAGGATAGATACTTATTTGCAGGGGATGGGTTTCACAAAGAGTGAGGCAGATCCGAACCTTTACTTTATTGTGATAGGTGAGGAGTCTCTCATTCTGGTGCTGTATGTGGATGAGTTGGTCATTACAGGTGCAGAGAGACTCATAGAGCACTGCAAGAGAGATCTTGCGACGTAGTTTGAGATGAAGGACATTGGCTTGATGCATTACTTTTTGGGTTTGGAGGTGTGGCAGGAGGAGGGGCATTTCTTCCTGGGGCAGGGGAAGTATATTGTGGACATCCTTAGCAGATTCCACATGGAGGATTGTAGACCCATGTCGACACCGATGATCACCAACTGGAAAAAGCTTCATGCTTCGGATTCCGAGTTGGTGGATCCCACATTGTACAGGCAACCGATTGGTTCCTTGATGTACTTGGTCAACACTAGACCAGATATCTGTTTTGCAGTCAACACGATGAGTCAGTTTATGTGTGAGCCTAGGAAGGTTCACTGGGTGGCTGCAAAACACATTTTGCGGTACTTGCAGGCGACAGTGGATTATGGTCTGGACTACAGGCAGGGAGATGGAGTGAGATTGGTAGGATACACTGATTCTGATTGGGTAGGTTGTGCTTCTGATAGGAAGAGCACTTCAGGGTTTTGTTTTGGGTTGGGTTCAGCAGTAGTGTCATGGTTCAGCCGAAAGCAGCAGTTAGTAGCACTAAGTTCAGCAGAAACAGAGTATATGGCAGCCAGTCTAGCTAGTTGTGAGGCCATCTGGCTTCGCAAGATGTTGTTTGGCTTATTTGGTTAGTCGTTGAGACTTTCAGTGATCTACTGTGATAATCAGAGCTGCATTAAACTCACGGAGAATCCAGTGTTTCATGACAGGTCAAAGCATATCGGAATCAGATATCATTTCATCAGAGACTATGTTCAGAAGGGAGCTGTGAAGCTTGAGTATATTTCCACTGATGAGCAGGTAGCAGACATTCTTACAAAGCCTTACCACGGGGCAAGCATGTTTACTTTTTCAGAGACAAGATGGATGTGGTGAGGAACACCTTCCTCGGTAAGAGGGAGTGTTGAAATTTGGTACCGGAGGACAGGTGGTTCCCTACGGCTTTGATCTTTGGCCTAGGGAAAAGTGTCCAAAAGAATTTAATTTTTCTCCTAAAATAACTTTATAATTTTTATAAAGTTAAATCTAATTTAAAAGTGACTTAAGTGATAAAGTTACTAAAGTCTAATTTTAAAGTGACTTTAATAAAGTTAATGTAAAATTAGAAAGAAAAAGTGACTTTGGAAATAAATGACTAAGTGGGTCTTTATTAAAGTGGGGTGAATTAAAAAATAGAAAGTGAGATTTAAATGTGCATTTAATCTCAGCCATTGATCTAAATCTATTTCAGCCATTGGATTTAGAGATCACCCAAAAGTCACTTGGATCACCCAAAAGTCACTTGGAGTTATATTAAAGGAGGAAAGGAGGAAAAGATCATTCATTCTTTCATGAGCAGATTGGGAGAAGGAGAGCAAGAGAGCAAGGGAGATTTCTGGACAAGAAGGAGAAAGAGGCAGCAGTTTGGCACACATACCAGACAGCTCTTCAGCAAAATCATAACAGCAGAAAGACAAGTTTCCAGGTGGTCCGTTGGGCTGAAAACGGATAAGTTTGCTTGCTGAAAAATCATTTTGCTGTAATTTTTTGCTGAAATTTTCTTGCTGTAAAAAGACATTTTTCAGAAATAAAGAAGAGCTCTCAAACTGGTTTTCCCCAAGAGTTGTAGGGGTTTTTCCAGGGTCACGTTGACCAAAAATATCAGTGTTTTAATGTGTTTTAGTGGCTGTTTATTACTGCTGATTTTTATTTCTGCAATTTCCAGCATTCTGTAAATTTTCCAGAATTTGTGTTTTCAGCAAAATTTATTTTTTCCATCTTGTTGAATGTATGGTTATGGGAAAGGGCATTTAACTACATGGGAGAAATAAGGAGAAACTGAAAACCGGGGTGGGAAAACAGAAATTTTTAACATATTTGTGGACCTTCAACTTCGCGATGGCCTTCCTCCTCTGGAATATTGATATTTCTTGGATCTTCATCCTCCCCCTCAATGGTCACATTATAGCATTCTAGTGCATGGCACAGCTGGGTGCTCCAATCTGGCTAAACCAAATCCAAAGGATCCTGCGATATTTTGAAGATCACTTCCTTAACCTTTTGTAGAGCTTCATCCATTATTTCAAACCCATATTCAAAATTGAAGGTCATTAAGAATCCTTCCCTTAATATATCCCACCCTGCGGTGCCATGGCGGAGCTCCATTTCCAGGTACCAATTCATAGGGATTATATCCAAAGTATGACAAAATAAGTGCGCTCACTCTAGCTGTGGATCCATTCCATAAATTTTATTCCACTTTGCTAAATGATCGCGTGGATCATTTCTCCCATCATACTTCTCAGTCAGTCAAAGTTTAGGTAGCCCAAATCATAACCTCATCATCCTTTTATAATCTCGCCATTCCTCGAAGCTATCCTTGTGCATAGCCCACCATCGTGCGAGAGTAGTGTGTAGTGCCAAATGCAGTCTTTGGAAGCGATGATCCTCAGGGATTTCTCATTTAAAGGCATCTAAGAACTTATCTACATCAGTTAAACCATCATAATAGGGTAAATTTCTTACCTTTGATTACACACAATGCAATGATTTAGTCATCATGTTGCAGCACAGCATGGATACTTCAAGCATCCTATTTTGCCAATGCTCCAGTTCTTCATCTGAATCTGAGGTATAGGAACTTTCCCAGTCCCAAGAAATCCATCCATGAGTTGTGGGATTAATCTAGTCTTTATCTCATGCAATTATTTTGTAAATCTGATCCAAGTCATAATCACTTTCTTCATAGTCGCGGACTGGTTCAGTATAGTGCAGTCCTTCTGCACTATATCAAGTTGATGACTCCATTCATATCAATGGTCGAGTCAATTCCAAGGAGCGCAGGGTATGGATTGTTGTCATCCACAATTTCTATTACTTCAAAATCAGCTAGCATGCTCATGCATTGTATATCTAGGATGACTCCACATAGTCGTCCCATAGAGATGATCTTCTATTGGTTTTCCATTCTTAGCTAGATCAAAGACCACTACAGCGCATGTCTCCCCCTTCTCTCCCATGTCTATTTGAGAAAAATGTTCACGTAAGGCCTGAGATCTAGAATAACCTAGTCCATCTCATAATCTCCTGTCTACAAAGTGAGCCTCATCTCACGCCCAATTCTTACCTTATGTTTGTTGATTTTTCATACTACGTTGTGCCCAGCAAGAGCGTTTTATTTACCAATGCACGTTTTTCTCAAGTCCTGCAAACCCTTCATAGCCTTGCTATCATGCACAAGTTTCATGCAAGTTTCCAGAAATGTGGTAAGTATAGAGGGATCAACCTCTGTAGGCATGCTATTTTCTGGTGCTTTGTTCTGACTTCTTGAAGTAGATGCCTCAGCAAAGCTTTTCTTGGCTTCCATAAATGTTTCCTTAACACGTGCCAAATCAAAACCAGCTTCCTTTTTCGGGACTTTGCAAACCCATCCGTCTTTTTCAGGCTATTTTTCCTTATCATCCCCTATTATTACTCTGCTTCTTGCACAATATTTACATTCAGATCTTCCTCGCGGAGCTCAGCTTTCATCATTTGTAAGTTATGCATAGGGTGTTTAGGTTGCGCCTTCTTCTCCTACATATTAGCTATCAGCATAGGGAATTCTTCAATAGTGTGGTTGATCTAGGTGGATTTTGGTGGCCACCCATCTATCCCACTTGGACCCCCACAATTGTCACTTTCAGTTTTTCAGTTTCTGTAATTGTAGCACAATTTACTATTTTTAGCAGTTTTTCGGGTCCTAAACTTTCGGAGTTGTTTTGAGGCCCTAAACGATTTTTTTTTGGAAATATGGGAGAAACATAGACCCATTATCCAATGCTACTCTTCCCAAACTTGTATTCCTCAAATAGATCTTCCTAACGAGCTATTGTGCTCGTCAAACAGAGATTGTATGCCAAAGTTACAACCCCGGGAAGTTGATGTACCAATTTACCCGAAACGGGGCCCACAGTTTGGCGTTTCATATACTAGGTTTAGGTTTTTGGATGTTTAGGGTTTTCCATTGTTTCTCAACAATAAATAGGCCTTTGAGCCTCATTGTAGCATGGTTCAGAGGCATGTAGTTGCCACATCTCTTCTTAGAGATAAGTTACAATCACCCTAGCTGGTTTATTTCCATTTCTGTTTGTAAGCATATTTCAGTATTTTACATTAATGAAATGAAGTGTTATTTCTATTGCATATCTGTATTTATGGTTATCTCTGTAATTTGTTGCATTCCTGTTTAAATCCAAATTAGTGGTCAAACTTGTTGCAGTATTGACAAGACGAGTGTGTCCTGATTCTGACACTCCCGCACGTAGTTCGCTAGTCCCTAGTGTCCCACAATTATAGAAAATAACCTAACCGCGACCTCTACTAGGTCCTCCTCCTCCTTGCCCTCATCCTCACCCCTGATATCCTCCATGCGCTCCCCCAGCAACATGATCCAGAGTCTGAGTTTCTGCTTGCATTCGATAGGTAGTCATTCTTTTCATCATCTATTCATAACTACGATAGTGGTGCTCATCTTGGCCCACCGATTTGCAAAAATCACAGAACAAATATTTTGGTGTCAGAACGAACTTTTGCAACAAATCACAATTATCTATTATGTGTCTACTAGCTACCTGACAAATAGTGCACCATAGTGCGGGCCCCACACTCGGTCCTGCTGGAGCTTCCTGCCTCAAGGGAATCGGTCCCCCTCCCGTAATATAATTCACAAAGACAGGGAAATGGTCTTTATCATGCCCCTAGCTCTTACATTTGAGTCACCAGACTTCCTCACACACCTCTAGCCTAGCATCTTTCTCTTTTCTCAATCTCTCCTATTCCAAGCAGAGGTTCTGCAACTATGAGTGAATCTGCTAGACTCCCAAAGTCGTGTCCTGAATAGGTGTTGAGTGTAATTTCATCATGATTCCTAGGGGTTATGCCTGAGTTCCTATCTTTTGCTAGGACAAATCAATCCATAAGTGGGGTAGAAGCGAGGCTATATACCACTCGCGATGTTGACCATTTGTGAGCTACATATTATCTTCACGAATCACACATTTTAGCCTTTGATCTAACTCCCAGGGAATCTCACTAGCCCTCATCATGATTTCCTTAAATCCAATGACTGATTGTGAGTTAGAATTAGCTTAATAAACTCCTTGTTTAAAGAATCCTTAGTACTTGCTAGCATTACTAAAGGATGATCAATAGAATACTTAATATACCATGTCAGCATGCAATCCTATAGAGCGGTAACTAAGTGTTCCTTCTTTATGTTGTCATTAGTGATTTGTTGTGTGATCCATATAGCATTCGCAACAAACCAAAATTGATATGTATCTTCACACCATATACCCTTGAAAATCGGCAGCTTTACTGAGTTCGACATGTTGAATAGAAGTGGTGGTGGCAGTGGTGTGGGAGAAGGTGTATGCTGTGGAGGTGAAGGTGGAGGTGGGGTGGATGGATGATGTATTTGCAGAAAACCCTGTCTTATTAGATGGACCGCACACTACAGTGAGGCTTGTGTCGTTCCCTCGACATCACTCGAAGATGGTCTAATCAATGGGCTATATTTAGGGCTTGCTT
This sequence comes from Pinus taeda, assembly GCA_000404065.3. Lineage (NCBI taxonomy): Eukaryota > Viridiplantae > Streptophyta > Pinopsida > Pinales > Pinaceae > Pinus > Pinus taeda. The sequence goes on from APFE031314550.1 coordinate 34,434, forward strand.
TTTCTTGATTTCTAAAGATCTGTCCACTTCGTGTAGATCCGAACATCAAGGCAACGACATAACTCATTTCTCACACAAGAGCATCTTAATCCAAGTATTCAAAGATCTCATGTACTTACCTCGTGGTCCCTTGAAGAAGTGTCGCTTTGCTTCACTGTAGTTGACTGAGGTATCAACCGTGAACTCTGTAACAAATCCTCCTATAGTTTGATCGAGTTAGTGGTCAAACAACATGCACGATCTTGTCTTCAAAGGCTTCCAACTTTCGCACTAGCTCCAAAGTCCATACTATTGGATTGTCAAGCCTCCATCTTCCTTTCTCATTTGCCAACTTAGTTATCCACTCATATAGTTCAATCGGGAAGGTGCAGAAGAAAATTTTATGTATTTATGTGTACAAATATATGTCCAACCGCTACTCCTTTGATAGACATGGATTCATTTTCTCTTGCGCCATGAATTCTTGAATCTTCCTATCCAACCATTTCTCAATTTCCTTCTCAATTGGACTCCTTGTGATGCGACATCACACATCTCTTTCCGCAGATTCTGATCCCGACAACGGAACCATTTGTTGGATTAGTAGGACCTGACCTAGGTTCAGAGTTAATTGCACCAAACAAAATCGACATTAGCCCATGTAGCATTGGTTGAAGTCTCACCCGAAGTAGTATGGGGGGATACTGGAACCAAGTTTCCACATCCAGAGATCAGTGTGATGTCTTTTATTTCCCTAGATTTTCCTTCGTGCAGACCTATAATCCCCTAAGGCTTGGTACTGTAACTTCACTTAAACAACTCTTAAACCTTCACAGAAGTCTACGATAGGGTTTTACAGACCCTTAACAGATAAAACATCCACTTATGTGCACCATAAAATAACCCTAGATCTGAGTTTGCACGGATCTAATTATGTATTTAATAAACACAACAACAAGTATTATAATCTTTGCGTAAATAATTCACATGCATTGCATACATTTAGCAAGACTTACCCAACAGAATTGCACATCAATAAATCAATATTTCATAAATACATTTATTCCATCACAACATATGTCATAGACATAAATACAGAAGTAAATAGATAAACACATGAATTTCTCCAATAGTCTTCTTTATTGATATCCAATATGATGTTATAGACTCAAAACTGCCCTGTGCACTGAGCTACAGGAATCTGTGCACTCAGCTATAGACTCTTACTCTAGGCTTCTACGCACTCAGCTACAGAGCCTTTTCTTCCTTTACAACTCACTTCTCTGCGCTATCTTCTATTGACCCATTACCAACAAACTATTGATTATTGCCTTAGACTATCTAAGACACACCTATTTATAGTTTTTCTTTAGAAAATCCCATGGTCCGTAGACCATGGGTAGATATCAAAACCGACTTGACTTTACATAAACGAAGGTTAAAACCCTTTTTGACTCCTAACCATGTACACACTCCACATCCACAATTTGTGGATACTTTTTATCTTTTTACCAAAATTTACATCAACACTTGGGTTTTTAACCCAAAACTGACCCAGGGGACCCCATCCCAATAGAAGACGACAAACAATTTTTCCCAAATACTTCAACAGATACCAACAGGTGATGATTCTTCATCCAATAGTCACTTTGGAGGCGTCGCCCCCTTAAAGGTAAAAATTAACTTTGACATTCCTATTTTTGAGGGCCAAATAGATGTAGATTCGATAGATAAATGATTAAATCTGTTGGAAGGATATTTTTTGGTTCATGATTTTTGATGTCAAAAAAATATTATTTTTACACTCCTCAAGTCTTCCCCCCATGTCAAGGACTAGTTGGAAACATACTATGAGAAAAAAGACAAGATGTGTAGGAATTCCTTGTGGATTAAAACTGCTAATTGTAATTTACTAAAACAATAGACTTTAATATAATCTAGTCATAAGCAGAAACAATTAAATGGTCAATAAATCACAAAGCATAAAAGAGAAAGAATTCAATCAACACATTACACAATTATTTCCTGTGGAAATGAATAGCTAAAAACCCTTGTTATCTCGATATTGTGTTAGTTATAAAATATGAGAAGATTACAATGCTTTTCTCAAGCCCAAGCAACCTCTACACTATCTCTATCTGTCTCACATCTTCCTAGACAGTCCTAGGACAATACTTCACCAATTTCTCGCTTGCCTAAGTCCCTATTTCCTTGTGTTTCTTCCTTGGGAATTAGCCCCTATGAATTAGGGAAATTCCTCAATTAGAATTGTGCAATCCTCATAGGCCTTCTTCTGACTGCATGAACCACCTATACTATTCGAATGATTATACAATTGATAGTACACTATCCCTGAACTCTAATATCAAATGGGTAACTCTCATATTTTCATGCATTAGTTATTTATGAGTGAATCAACATTTAATTGGTTGAACACATGAGGCAACACCCTAGTGTCTGACCTCCTACTAGTTCCTCCATCAATTGGAGCTAGTTAACTATCTTTAACTCAGTTAAATTGAATTAATTAATTATGACTCAAAATAAACTCAACTGAGGCTCCTATAATGTAGGAGACACTCTACATGACTCAAGTTAGACCCTCAACTCAAATCAACTAGGACAAATAATTCAAGTCAACTTATTTAACTCATACAAGTTGTCTATGATGTGGAATTACAATTTTATTCCTAATTTAATTCAAGGAAAAAATTAAATTAGGATTTTCTTGTTGCATTTCAATACTCCCTCTCAACAAGAAAGGGATTATCTTCTACCCTAATCCTACTGCTGTGAAACTCAAATTTTCATCTGGACAATTCCTTTGTCAAAATATATGCAACTTGTTGCTTTGTAGGAATGTACTCCAGCAACATGATTCTCCTCTGCAGACAATCTCATAGATGGTGATACCAGATGTGAATATTCTTGGACCGATCATGAAAAACTAGATTCATAAAGATTTTGATAAAACTTTGACTATCACATTAAATCACTGTAGGATCCATATTCTAAACAAATAACACAACAAATATATTCTTCATCCAAATAGCCTCACAAGTTGCTTAACTAGCAGTCATGTACTCCACTTCTTCTGAACTGAGTGTAATTGATCGTTGCTTCCTATTGTACCAAGAAACTGTTGCTGACCCAATACTAAAGATTCCCCCTAATGTTCTCTTCTTGCCGGATAGACTCCTTGCCCATTATGCATCCATGAAGCCTTGCAGCTTCACTCCCTTTGTCCGTCTATACATAAGACCAAACTAGATGGTGCCTCTGAGGTATCTCAACACATGTTTATATGCCTTCCAATAGATTTCGGTTGGCTTAAACATTGCTTGAATAAGATGATTCACTACAAAATATATGTATGGTTGTGTGTTCACCAAATACATACGTGAACCCACACGCTACATGTAAATAGTAGCATCCACTACTTCACCCCAAGTAGAATCTTCATTCCTCCACTTCCCTGCTAGAGGAGTCTCCATGGGTTTGTTTCTCTCAATGTGGAACGTCTTCAGTATCTTGTTGGCATAATTTCCCTGAGAGATAAATAGTTCCTCATATCCTTGCCATACTTCCATACAAAGGAAATAATGTGTGAGCCCCAGGTCCTTCATCTTGAATTCGCTTGCAAGATTTTACCAGCTTCTCATCCACTGTTAGAACTAAATCACCAACATATAACACTATAGTCAAAAATTTACCTTCAACCGCAATATGGTAAAGGTTTGCATCTTCTTCAGTTTTGGTGAAGACCAATTTGGAGAAATAACTGTCAATCCTAGTGTACAGAGCACAGGGTGATTTTTTCAATCCATACAGTGCTTGCTTGAGTCTGGACACATGGGACTCTCTGTTAAAGGTCTCAAATCCTTCTGGTCTCTCAATGTACACCTTTTCTTCAGTCACTTCATTAAGGAACTTTGTCTTCACATCCATCTGATGTATCTTCCATCCCATCTACGTTGAAAGTGCTAGAATAGATCTAATTAAAGAGTACCTTGCTACTAGATAAAAGATCTCCTCATAATCAATTCCCTCTACCTCAAAGAACCCTCTGGCCACAAATTTGGCCTTGTGTTTCTCCACACTCCCATCTGTTGCTTAACTTACCTTGTATAATCATCTAGAACTCACCATTGACTTGTCTACTGGTATTGGGACCACTTCCCAAACATTGTTTCTGATAATATAGTCATACTCCTCAACCATGGCATCAACCCATACCATTTGTTGCACTTCTTCCTCGAATAGGATGACTTGGTCTCTGCAATCCCACTCATTAGATCCATGTAGCTAGTGAATGAATCTAGTGACCTCCTTTGCATGCGTTGTGATGTGGGTACTCCCACATTCTCTCTAGAATCATGCATCAATCTTTTAGTCTCTTTGATGTGCTTCCTTCCATCTCTGGAAGTCTCGGCATGATTGGGTGCTTCCACTCTCTGCTCCTCTACGTGTGGTTGCTCAACATCATCCTGAGGTTCTTTTTTCGGAGCTAAAAGCTACTCATTTTCATGCAGTTGAAGCTCCCTCTCAAGGGAACATATCATGGCCTTATCTTCATCAAAATTCACATCTCTCTGAATCATTATTATCTTGTGAGATGATAGGTACACTCGATTTTTTTTAGGTGTATCAGTGTACCCCAAAAATATGCCCAACTTAACTGTTGACTCTATTTTTTTCCTTGCATCCTTAGTAACATGATAGTTAAAATTGATAAACCAAAAATCCTGAAGTGTGCCACAACGGGTTTCTTACCTGAAAAATATTCTTTTGGTGTGCTCATCTCAAGAATTCTAATGAGAAATATTGTTCTGCACATATATAGTTGTGTTGCATGCTTCATCCCACAAGTGAAATGGTAGGTCCTGATCAAGTAACGTCACTCATGCAACTCCCACAATACTTATATTCTTCCTTTCAACCACCCCATTCTTTTGTGGTTGATGGGGTGTTATTAACTCCCATTGAATTCTTTGTGATGCACATAAGTTCTTGAATTCCTTCAATGCATAGTCTCCATCGTTATCACTCCTAAGAGCCTTCACCTTCCTGCCAGTGTATTTCTCAACAAGTGCTTTAAATTCACAAAATTTAGAGAATGTCTGACCTTTCTTCTGCATGAAAAAAATCCAACACTTACATGAGAAATCATCTACATATATTACATAATACTTGTGCTTGGTCATGGACGCTATTGATAACAGTCCACACACATCTGAGTGAACTCTTTCAAGGATCGCTTGTGCTCAACTATCACTATCGTGAAAGGTAGCTTTGTTGTACTTCCCCAATGTACACCCTTTGCATGTATCTCTCTACTCTAGTGTACCCTTGGAAAGTCATGTAGATATTCAAAGCTCCATGGTTCAAGTGACCCAATCTTTTATGCCCAATTCATTGATGTCTCAGCTCTACACATTCTTCGCTTTTGTGCTTAAAGCAACAGAGTCTTATACATCCAATTTGTAGAGGTTCTTCACTCGCACCCTGATCCGCTTCACTTGTCGTGAGGCTATGTGATGAAGGAAATCCTTTCCTTTTCTAAATATCATAGCGTATGTGTTAGAAAATTATATATTACAGAGCAATGGAACACATAAAATATTGCATAAATATAAACACAGAAAAAGCATAAAACAAGAGAGACACAGATATACGTGGTTCGCCCAGTTTGGGCTACTTCCACGGAGAAACAGCCAATCCTTCTTTTATTATATTATCCAGCAAACTGAAGAGATACAACCTACAACAGATCCACTGTAACTCCCTCTTTGCTCTCAATCTCCTCTCTTTTCCTCACTTAGAATATAGATATGTATAGACGTAATACAATTCCCTCATATATAGTGAGGGGTTGCCTTCTAGGGCAAAAAACCCTAAATTAAACATAACTTCTACCATCAGATCATCCACCTAATGAATGGCTTCGATTGACTAGAAATTACTATACTTTTAAAAGGAAATTTTACATCTGTTTTTAGCTTCGAGGGCACTGCCCCCGAACCCTCTCTTGGGGACCACTAGCCCCTAGATCCCCCAACCAGGGGAGATTAGCCCCCCCCACACCGCCACACATGGAGGGGTGTACAATCTTTCTGGGGTATACATCCGGCTAAAACCTTTGAATACAGAAGATAATCAGGCTCCACACCCAACAGTATCCATGGTCCTTCAATATAGCAACTAAAACCAAATTCTTCTTCAAACCTGAAACATACATGACATCTATTAATGCAAGAGGAAAACCGGACTCCATCTAAAAAGTAACAATACTGGTGTTGGTTTCACTATGCCTTCCATCGTCTCCCATTTTGATGTGCATCTAGAGGTCCTTCTCCTTTGAGTCACTGAAGAATTATTTATTTCTGGACATGTGGAATGAGGATCCATTATCCAGTTGCAACACACTACCCATCACCGATGTCACCATGTATGCAATGAGCGTGAAATAAAAATCGAATTGTGAAGAAAGAGATTCACTTACTGCTCCTCTCAAGGGCTTCTTGTCAGCCTTCTTGTATAGAAACTTCTTAGCATAGTGTCCTAGCTCATGAAAGTGAAAACATTTAATCTTCAACAAGTCCTTGTTCTTGTCACCCTAACTAGAATCTAATTTGGAATGGGATGAATTTCATTCCCTTTCTCTTCCTTTCAAGCTAAAGCACAATTTTCCTCATCATCATGCTTGGATGATGATCCATCTCTGGTGTTCCACTGAATCTCTTCTTGTACCAAGTCGGAGCACAAATTCTCCCACTCTTGTATCTTTTCCCTCCCATCTACCGAATCCTAATAGTTGTGCCATCTCTTGGGAAGGCCTAGAAGTTCTAGGCTAACTAGATCATCTTCAAAAGCTATGACACCAACACTTCCAAGATCTTCCTAACATTTGGTGAAATTGGTCAAGTAATTTGGTATTGTTTCACCCTTCTCCATCTTGATTTTCCTGAGCTTGTTCTTCAGTGCCAACTTCATGTGGTCACTGTTGTTTTCAAACAAGTTTGTCAAGGCCTTCCACATTGCATATGGAGTCTCCTTGGCATGGAGATTCAAGAAAATATGATCTCGAACTCCTAGTAAGTTCCTTCTCACCTTTGAAACACTTATTTTGTACTCTGCCAGACCTTGAGCATCAATTGTTGGAGGCTTAGGAATATCTTTGTATATGAATTCCTTCATCTCATTATCTTCCAACATTTCCTCCATCATGTCCTTCCATGTAATATAGTTCAAACTAACGTCAAGAGAATATTCGAGTCTCAATCCATAGAATGACATCCTATTGGCTCTGAAGTATGATGCTACAAATTCGATTTCACCTGAAAAAAGACAAACTCATATTCTCCTCTTCTAGAGTGATTTCTACTATGATACCATGTAGGAATTCCTTATTGATTCAAATTTCTAATTGTGATTTACTAAAACAATAGACTTGAATCTACTCTTCTCATAAGTGGAAAAAATTAAATGATCACAAAATCACGAAGCATACAAGAGAAAGAATTCAATCAACACATTAAACAATTATTTCCTAGGTAAATCCATATCTAAAAACCATTGTTATCTGTATATTGCATTAGTCATAAAACATGAGAAGATTAAAATGATTTTCTCAAGCTTGAGCAACCTCTGCATTATCTATATACGTCTTATGGCTTCCTAGACAAGCCCGGGCCAATACTTAACCAATTTCTCACTTTCCCAAGTCCCTATTTCCTTGTGCTGTTTCCTTGGGAATTAGCCCCCATTAATTAAGGAAATTCCTCAATTGGAAGTTCACAATCCTCATAGGCTCTCCTCTGACTGCATGCACCACCTATACAATTCAGATGATTATACAACTCCCTGAACTCCAATCTCAACTCGGTAACTCTCAGATTTCACTTGCATGAGTTATTTATGAGTGAATCATTATTTAATTGGTTGAAAACATGTAGCAACACCCCAATTTCTAACCTCCTACAAGTTCTTCCATCAATTGAAACTAGTTTAACTATATTTAACTTAGTTAAACTGAATTAATTAATTACAACTGAAAATAAACTCAACCAGGGCTCCTATATTGTAGGAGACACTCCACATGACTCAAGTTATACCCACAAATTGAATTAACTAAACTGACTAGGTAAATTTAACTTAGTTAACTCGTACAAGTTGTCTTGTGATATGGAATTACAATTTTATTCCTAATATAATTCCAGGAAAAAAATAAATTAGGATTTTCTTGTTGCATTTTCAACAAGAGGGAACCCTCAATATTTTTAGTCGCACCCACATAGAACTCCTTCTAAGACACTGCCAAGGAACAATATTACCCTGTTAAGAGATATGAATATAAGTACATAAAATCAACCAGACTATGATAGGGAAGGGACCAAGACGTGTCAAAGTTCAAAAATATTTTTCATACCATTTGTATAGAATTGGGTATCAAGGATTTTAAGCGGCATATGGTAATCAAGTACTGCAATTGTATACAAAAATACATACAAGATTAGATGGAGCTCTTTTCCATCTCCTTGCTTGGCGCTACATACTAATATGTCGTCAAGTTCAAGTAGAAATTTAAATAGAAGTAGAGATACTTTTGATCTACGAATCTGAAGCGGGGAAAGGGTGCCCCAAAATAGTAGTGAAAAGGACAAAGCCAAGGTAGGGTGAATATGACAAACCATCAAAACCACAAGAAAATAATAGCACCACGAAGATGAAGAAGGACACAGGAAAATGGTGTGAGTTCCATAAGAGCCTCACTCACAACATAAGTGATTGTCATGCCAAGAATTCACTAGTGGTTGAGCTGAAGGCTTGAGAGGAAGATTCATGTTTTGAATTTAAGTAAGATCTTGACAAGGGGAGTGAAAAGGGGAAGAAGGCCATTGATGTGGAGTCCAATGCCACCGTTTCCACCACCAAGGTTCAGAAGATTGAGCCCGAAAATCCATAGGAAAGGGAGTGTCTCTTCCACTCACAAGTGTGGGTGAATGGGTCTTTGTTGTAATTCATTATTGACAACGGAAACAAAAAGAACGTCATATTAGTAGAGTTCATTAATTTTATGGGCATATCGACCACACCACACCTGCATCCATACACCATTGGGTGGCTCCACCAAGGACGAGATAACCACATCAACCAACAATTTTTCCTTCCATACACCATCATGCCCTTCATAGATGAGGTATTGTGCAATGTTTCTCCTCCTGAAGCTTGTGACGTGTTATTAGGCCAACCATACTTGTGGAAGCATCATATTTTGTATGATTCTAGGCCTCACACTATTATAATTACTTTGGGCAATAAGTTGTACATGATACCGAAGGTAGCCTCGCCTACCACCATCTCTTTGATCTTTGTTAAGAAATGCAGTAAGATCATCTCCTAGGTCGGTAAATTTGTTTTATTTATGATTCAATCTCAAATTAAGGGTAAGATCATGGTCACGTCCATGGCCCCTGGGAAGGTTTCTTCCATGAAGCTGAAGCAGGTGGATAAGGTCATGGAAGAATATAGGAATATCTGCTCCTCACCCGCAAGGGTACCTTTGCACTGTCAGGTCAATCATTCAAACAATTTGACTCTTAGAGCACCTCTACCCAATGGGCAGACATGTTGTTTCTCCATTTTATAAAATGAAAAATCAAGCCGCTAGTTGAGGGGTTGCTGCAAAAAGGGAACATCTCACTAAGTTCCTCACCTTGTGGGAGCCCGTTTAATATACTTGTACAGAAAAAGGATGGCTCCTGGAGGTTTTGCATTGATTAACAGGCACTAAACAAAATCATTGTTTGGAACAGGTATACAATCACATGGATTGATGACTTTCTTGACCAGCTCAAGGGGGGCAAGTACTTTAGAAAAATCGATTTGAACTTTGGCTATCACTAGGTTCCAATTGAACCCACAAATATATGGAAGATCACCTTAAAATGCAAGGAATGGTTTTTTGAGTGGTTAGTCATGCAACTTTTATGAGTTTGATGGATGACATATTTTGTCCCTTCAACAACTCCTTCGTGGTTCTATATCTAGATAACATCCTCATCTTCAGCAAGATTTTGGAAGAGCACTTACAACACATTCAGCAGGTCATTCAAAGCCTATGGAAGGACAAATTATGTGCCAACTTGGAGAAATGCACCTTTGGAATGAGCCAGGTCCAATACTTGGGTTACATCATTGATGAGCAAGGTGTTCATGTGGATCGAGCTAAGATCCAAGTGGTTTTGGGTTGGGCATCCTCGACTACTCTAATAGAGTTTCGCAACATTTTAGGCCTTGCCAATTTTTATTAGAGGTTTGTGTTGGGATTCTCTCATATCACTTGGCCTTTCAGTTAGGTTACCAAGGACTGAGCAAAATCAAAGATTTCCTAGTCTCAGTCCCAACAGAAGGCGTTCATTGATCTAAAGCACCACCTTTACTCTACACCAGTGCTCACATTGCTAGATTTGCAACAACCATTTGAAATTGAGACAAACACCTCTCACTATGATATTGGTGTAGGTCTCACCTAGCAAGGGCACCTAGTGACCTATCACAGTGAGATGCTTTCTTAAACAATTCATAAATACCCCACCTATGAGAGATGTGTTCTATCATGCAAGCTCGACAAAAATGATGGCATTACATTTTAGGGAAAGAGACAATCATCCACATAGATCACTAACCACTTCAGTTTATACAGACACAAGGGAAGTTGTAGAATGATCACCATCAGAAGTTGTCTACATATCTATAACAATTCCACGTAAACATTAAATATAAGAAGGGTATGTTATGCAACTAGCTCATAAAATAAAAGAAGAGATAGATTAATGACTTCAAAATTAGTCTCTTCGAGGGGGAAAACTCCTTTACATTATACAAATGAACAATTATTGGATGATTCAAATGACAAAACCTCCTTTCTATATATAGGAGTCTAAGGAGTCACAATATAATTAGAGTCAGCAAAACAATAATAATGTAAGGACACAATAATAACAATAGTGGGACTTTATGGGGTAGAATAATAATAATATGGGGACTCATGGGCACAACAACAACAACAATAAGGGATCTTCACTAACAATAACAATGAGGGAATGCATTAGTATTATAGGGATCTAACATGCCCCTCTTCTTCAAAAAGTGTTGTCCCCAATGCTTGAGTAGTTTTGGATGCTTATGTATAAAATTCTCATCCTCCCATGTGGAATCTTCAACGGGTAAGTCCTTCCACTTGATGAGATACTCTGAAATTGATCAATTTCGTAGATGTGGAGTTCTTATTTTCTTGACTGCTTCAAGTTCCAATATGATTTTTCCTTCCTCTTCAAGTTCTTGCAATATTGTTTGAGCTAGGATCTTGTCACCTATAACCTTCTTTAAGCATGAAACATGGAAAACTAGGTGTACACGAGAAGATGCAGGAAGTTCCAATTCGTATGTCATACTACCAATCTTTTGTAACACCTTGTAAGGACCATAATATGCTGGCGATAATTTATTATTCTTATTTTCTTTCTTGAGGGAAATTTGCTTGTATGGTTGTAGTCATAAAATTATCTTGTCACCTACATCAAAACTTATTTCATTGCGATGTTGATATGCCTGTTGTTTAATTCTATTCTGTGCCAAAATGAGGTTATCCTTTAAGAGTTGGAGAACTTTTTGATGATGCTCAATGTGATCTTCCTCTTCTTGAACCTTATAATAATTGTCCAGTTCTTTTTGGAGATCTGGAGAAATAGATGATTTCGATGTTTGAACCTCTAGTGAACATAATTGTGCGATTATGCCCTATTATTCTTTCCTTAGAAGCTTTTTCATGCCATTAGAGTTGATTATATTTCCTAGTTTCCCTGCAATACCCCTTTATTCAACATCCTTTCCTTCCCAAAAAAATTCCAGAAAAGTTCTTGAAAATTAAAATTTATCATACCCAAAGATTGTAACCATTGGACTCCTAGTACAACATCAGCACCTCCCATTGGAATGGAAATAATTGGAATATTTAATATGTATTCTCCCATGGATAGCTTGATATTATGGCACTTTCCAGAGCAATTTATGGTTCCTCCATTTGTAGCCATCACTTGACACTCTAGTGCTACATATAGGAAGTAATTAAATTTCTTGGTTGTCTTACAATGAATATAATTATGGGTACTACCTGAATCAATAAACACTATTACCTTTTTCTTCTTGTTATGTCCTTCTATCTTAAGAGTTTGAGGAGTGGTAATTCTTGTTAATGCATTACAAGGTATGGCTGGTGTTATCACTTAGAACTAAAAATTTGATGCATATAATTGTCTGTTCTAGTCCGATGACAAAGGTCTGTGTTAAAGTTGATTTCATTTTTATTTTTTCTCACTTAGGATTTGGAGTTTTAAAAGTTTTTAACTCAAACCATACTCGACTCCTATTGGTTCTCCTCCACCCATCATTGTTCCATAGTCATGTCTTGTCTTATCCGAGTCACCATGTCTTTTAGTGATTTCGCAGCGTAATCCCATTTGCCAGTTTCGCAGCGTAATCATGGTTAAGCAGTTTCACAGCGTGTCATGATTAGGCAGTTTCGTAGCGCATCATTAGAATTTAAAACTAACAGCGCTACAAAATCATGGATTCGTGCATTTCACAGCGAATATTTCTCGAAATGTCAAGTCCGTAGGTGAGTCATCAATTGTATCCACTGATGTCAATTTGTGTACATCTTGTATCACGTTTGAATGCTCATTTTCCTTACCCACCAATAGATCTGTTGATATGCACAGAAATATCATTCCCAAGAGATTTTACCGTGCACAGACCTTAATGATGGTCGTAAGTGCTGCATGAGTGACAAGTCTGCCTGATTATGTATTGAAGTGTTTCAATGAAAGAATTTGAATTTCAAGCGAGCCTGATTACAAGCAAGGCTGAATTAAAAAAGAGCTGAATCACCATTTCGACCGTAGCTGTTAGACTTTGTGTGTGAAGATCTCGAAGGGAAAAATGGAGAGAAAAGAGCACAGATCTGGTAAATGCCAGAGGACTGAACCTGAAGGCCTGGACATAGCGTTGAGGGATGAAGGCGTGAAGAAAGCGTTCAAAGATGCTGGGTGCTGGAACTTTTGCAAAAAGCTACAAGGAGGACATGCGCAGG
>APFE031314550.1:48799-61402 GCA_000404065.3 Pinus taeda
GCATGGAAAATGGAGTTAGAGTCATAGTTAATTTAGAACTCTTTAAAATTACAGTCAGCACTTTATTGTATTTAATAGTTAGTTAAATAGCTGATAGGTGTCATTAGAGATAGTTATCGAGTTATCAAATTCCCCTCATGCTAGAGGAGGAAGCTCGAATTAGTTAGAATAAGGATTCTATATATAGCTGAAACAACAATGTAATGAGGGTTGGAAATTTTATAACAGAGTACTGTTTTGGCTTATTTAAAGACAGAGTTCAGTAATATAAGTTGGATGCTTTTCTTCTCAGGATTCATGAAGGATTTCCATGTTCAGAATGTGTGATTTTATTCTTTCCTTAATGTCTTTTACAGTTGCATAGATGTGTAATCACTCAGAATTCACTGATTGTGCTCTGATTTCCTGTATGCATTTATGAACTGTGGTTTTATATGAGTTGTTTTCTGAACATCCAAATGCTAAATGCCCTGACTTCTATGTAAAGGCAGTATCATTGTTTACTGAAGTATGATTGACTCCATAGGCCCAATGGAAACTTATGTAATGTTTATCCAGCCTTCATATTTGTCAATGTTATTCCAAAAGAGTTAGCCATCTAATTATTAGTCAAAATCAATAACCCTTTGAGAGAACCCTCTCAGGCTAAGGAGGCTAAGCCTTAGTCAAAAGATTGGTTTGAAACAGTTACTTGAAGTCTTCCTGGTTTGCAGCCTTCCAGGGCTTGATTTTGAGATAACAGCTGGATTTGTTTCTTCTTTCTCTGGGGTTGGTTCTTGGTGTATATCCTCTTCTTTTGACGTTTTTTTTTCCTTTTCTTCCTCCTCTTCCCAATCTATGTAAGTTAATTTATTATCAACACACTTATGACCTTTAGTGTATTTACGATCACAACTGTAACAAAGCCCTTTTTCTATTTTTTCTTCAAATTTTTGTGGTGTCAACCTTGTACGTTATGGAAAGCTAGGAGCAACAACACTTCCATATTTATAGTTATGAGTGGTAGTCTTCCTTGTTTCCATAATTATTTTTTCAATTTTTCTTGCCAACCTGAATGCCTTCTCCAATGAATCAGGTTCCCAAAGGAGAACCTTATGTTGGATGTAATCATTTAAAGTCCCTATGAATACATCAATCTTATGCTCCTCTGGAATATCATTTACCCTTATATTCAATTTTTGGAAGTCCTCAATGTGCTCTGCCATTGAACCATTTTGTTTGAGATTTATCAATTGGCTAAAGAAGGTGTTTCTCTTTATATACTCATAATGTGCTATCATTTCCTCCATAAAAATTGACCAAGCGACAATTCTTTTATGAGATAAAATCCATCAATACCATACAAACTAATTGGGTTCTAAATAAAAAGTTGCAATACGTACGTTTTGTGTGTTATGCACATTATGGAGATCAAAATATTGCTCCATCTGTAATATACATGTTATGGGATCCTTGCCATCAAACTTCCTCATATCGATCTTTGGAATATGGTGAGTCTTCAATCCAATGTTAGATTGTATGAAAATGCTATTAACATTTCTTTTGTTCTCATCATGAGTTTCCTCTACTAGCTTTTCACCATTAGGAAGCCTTTCTTGTAGCAACTTTCTCAAACATTCCTTCAAATCTTCCATGTTGCCTTTCAGTTTTGCTTACATACCATTTATCATAGCTTCTATTCCATTCTTCAAACCATCCATCTTAGCTAATGTTACCTTTTGTGAGAGTGAAATTTGTTGCACTTGGTCTCGTAATTTTGATATATCATGCTACATTTCTTCCTCTTCTTCATGTGGCATGGTAGATATTTCAGGTTGTTTACTAGATGTTTCCATTTTATTTCTTTGGGGCATGAATTAATGATAATTATTCACTAAGCCCTTTGAATCACTTCAAACTAATTTTTCAAACAAAACATATGATTTTAGAACACTACACACATTTTTTTCGCTTCGTAGGAGCTCGATATTGAGTCTATTGTATCTCTAAAATTTTGGATCTCCAAGGACTAAAATTTTATCCTATGGTAGCCCTTAGAGTCTTCTTTCCAACCCCAAAAGTCATACCAAGATTATATTCTTCAAGAAATAGTTTTGAAAAATTGCCCACTATGACCTAATTATGGACTCATTCAGTAGAGTGAAGTTGTACAGGATGCCACGTGTCACTGTTTCAACCTTCGTCCCTAAAATTTCTGAAAGAAAAACTAAATCCATTCACTTTCAACAACTTTTTATAGAATTCAATTCTGATTCCTGAAATGCAAGTTATGATTATTTTCCCTAGGTCGCATATTTGAGACAAAATTTTGGAGCCCGAAAAAATGCTAACTTCCTTAGAGAATATCTCCAAAAAAATAGCAAACCGAAATCTGACAATTTTACACAAAGTTATCTAATATTTTTTCTCCACATGGTAAAAAATTCAGCCTCTGAAGCCTCGTAGAAAAAATGTTCTAGAAAAGAATCCAAGAGAGTTTGTTTGAAGAAGTGAAACCCTAGAATCCCAGGCCCTGATACCAAATGTTATGCAACCGACTCACAAAATAGAAGAAGACATAGATCAATGACTTCAAAATTAGCCTTTTCGAGGGGTAATCCTCCTTTACATTACACAAATAAAAAATTCTTTAATGATTCAAATGAAAAAACCTCAATTTTATATAAAGGAGTCTAAGGGGTCACAATATAATCACAGTTGGCATAACAATAATAATGTAAGGACACAACAATAACAATAATGGGCTTCTATAGGGCACAATAATAACAATATGGGGACTACATGGGCACAAAAATAACAATAAGGGGGTTACACTGACATTAACAATGAGGGAATACACTAGTACTATAGGTGCCTAACAGGGTAACACCAATTGTGTTGTTGATTTTCTTGGCTGACCCCAAGTTGAAACACTAACTATTGTTCTCAACTCGTGTGGCAATGAGACCTATGGATGGATGCAATTGTACAAAAATGATCTAGAATTCACCGCCCCATACCAAATTACAGGGGATGGAAAACATGTTTTAAACTTCCTCCTTCAAGACACATAATTATGCTACATGGGCCACCTTTTTGTTCCTTCAAGTGAGAGAGCCATGCTGATTTGGGAGGTGCACTATAGTCAGGTTGTTGGACACTTTGTTATGGAGAAAATTTTGGCCATACTATAGAAGTATTTTGATTGTAAAAAACTCTGACAGAATGTTGGAAAATATATCAGATCCTACATTACTTGTGTCATTTCCAAGCTAACCATCAAGAAGTAAGACCTGTACATTTCTCTACCTTCTCCTAGTCAACCCTGGGAATCCATCTCCATGGATTATATATATGGCCTCCCTTCTATCAAACATGGTAATTACTATGTGGTCAAAGATAAATTTTCTAAGATGGATATATTGGCATTATGTAAGAAGAGCATCATAGTAGAGGACACTACCAAACTCTTATTTGAATGAGTGTGGGTATATTTTGGGATCCCATGGACCATTATATTAGATCAAGATAGTAGGTTCTTGAGCACATTCTTATTGAGCCTCTAAACAATATTGGACACCAAGCTCACCAAGTTGATTGCTTTCCATCCCTAGAATTATGGCTAGACAGAGGTCATCAACAAGATGATAGTGCACATATTATACATGTACAACTCCAAGCATCCATGAACCTGGGATGAGATCCTTCCCTATGTGCAACATAGTTATAACATATCTCTCCATAGGTTGACTAGTCGTAATCCCTTTCAATTGCGTCTAGGATTTCAACCATTGTGTCTGATTCATGTTGTCATGCCTTATGGGATTACACAAACAAAATTTTCACATGTATAGTATGAGGTTGATAAACCAACCAGTTTATTTAACACATCCAACACATTTTCCAACAAGTTCAAGACATCATGGAGAAGTCCAATGCCAAGTACAATTAGTGATGAACCTCAAAATTACCCTCTCCTTGACAATTTTTCTCACCTTTTTCCCTCACTTTTTCATTAGATTACAGACCCCAATCAATGATGAATGCTAAGTTTTGTCAAAAGGAAAGCATTAAAATGATTGCCATATTATATTTTCATGTTCTTGCTATTTGAGTAGATTTTTTCATTTAGCTACAGAACGCAGCCTATATGTAGCTAACAATGGATTCCGTAGCTACTCTCATGGTTTGGCTGGTTTCAGGTGTCAAATGAAGAACTGGGCCACATGGGCATTTCTAGAATCATCTCCACGTGGATTTTATCCTTTTCACTCAGTCCAGATTGACAGAAAAGTGAGCTTAAGATCATGGTCAAATATGGAGTCAAAATACATTATCTAGAAGCAGTAGGACTCTTGATTTTCTCTTTCATAGGAAATCAAGAGTCTGACAATCCTATTGCAAATCTAATTCGAATTAGACACTTGTAGCAAGTTTATCTCACAAATAGTTACGTTATTTTCCTTTAAATATCGGTTACATAGAACCGAGAAATGGTTCAGAAATTAAGTGTTAAATTCAGGGTTTTTGTTGATACCTTGTATTCAGACTTCATTTTATCATAATATAAAGTTCATGTGGCAAATGATTGGTTAAGAGCATCTTTAACTAGCTAGCAGTCCAATCAAATCAGTTGTAGAGGGCCCCTACATTGGAGGAGGTTTTGTTCATTGTTGTTTTTAGTTCAATTTGCATTACTCTCTTTTCAGCAAATCTATTTTCTAATTAGGATAATATTTCATTCCAGTTTTTTATCAATAGCATAGTGATAATTCACAACTGTGCAACCTTTTTCTTCTAAGATATTCCATGGATAAAAATAACTCTATTTCCAAATTGACTTAAGATTGAAGTGATAAGAATACACAGTTGCTTAGTTTTCTTACTGTTTTGTCATTCATTTTCATAGAACAAAATTGTCAATTAATTGTGTTAATGGATGTTTTCAAAATCCATTTCAAGATGATGATGATCCTAAACTAAATGGTTAGATGTCTAATTCACACAGTGATTGAAATTACTTAGTACATTGTTATTAACTTCCTAGGAACTCAGGAACTAAGGCATAATTGACTTCTTACGTAGCACTTCAAGAGGGTAATGCTTCACATTTGAATGTTGGAGTGAGTCAAAATTGCATTAGGTTTTTACGGTTATTTTTACATGCTTTCATCTTTTTACTTTTAGATTCTCACTTACTTGCATACTCTACTTATTTTTCTAGGACATTAGAAGTTAAAGTACAGATAATTGCTTATACTCCATCTCAAGAAGATCATACTTCATAATTGAATGCTAAAAGTAACTAGAAGTACTTTAATTGATTTCGTTTTCTACCTTTACTTCAAATAAACACTGCAATTTCATTCTTGGTTTTAAGAATTAGATCCATAGATTAGGACTAATGATAAGATAATATAGATGCTTTGTTTCTAAAATTAGGTTCTAACTAGCCAATAGTTCTTGGTTTATTTTATGAAAATTAGATTAACTTAGGAACATCTCCTTTTCTTCCTCCTTAAAACTCATTAGGCTCACTTAAATCTTCTCATAGTTTTAGGTTGAACATTCTTAGACATCAAAGAATAGAAACCCCCCAAAAACAACATAAAATACAAAACAATGAAGTAAGAAAAAGGTTAACTAACCACATATAGTGCACCACACTTCATCAGTTTACAAATATCAGTTGATAATTTATGCAAGCAATTTAGGACATTAAATTGACTAAACAATTCGATGCATGATCAACATCGAGTGCCACATGTGTTTTACACAGCTAATGAAGTTTGGTTGCATTTAAAAAAATAATGCCTTGTCAGAGCCCATTGGAAAATTTGGCCACTCTAATACAGGCCTTACACCATCACCAAGGTTGTGGGAGATAATTCTTTTGAGCTCAGCATTCCTCCATTCCTTGGCCTGCACCCACTATTCAATGTGCACTGCCTTCGGCCATACTTTCCATCATTCTTGGATGCATCAGACATTGCAAAACAACCAACACCAATAGAGCTAAGCAGAAACTACATGGAACAAACCACAACTGATCAAATCATGGAAACAAAGAAAAAGAACACCCGCCAACATAATATCCAACTTTATCAGGTTGTCAAGTTTGTCCAACTACTACACCAAGGCAAGTGGCTTACTAGGGACAAAGTTCAACAAAAGTTTCCCCATCTCATGTAGGAAATCAATGGAATGTGGACCATTACTTCCTGAGGGAGGACTGATCCAGGTGGATATTGTTGGACCCCTGCCTATTCCACTTGGATCCCCACCACTGTCTCTTTCAATTTCCTTAATTGTAGCACAATTTACTATTTTTCTCAATTTTTTGGGTCTTGAACTTCCAGAGCCCTTTCGAGGCCCCAAACAACATTTTTTTGGAAAACGAGAAAATAAAAAAATTTATTATAGGGGTATTTAGTCAAAAATTTTAGTCCTCATATATATATTTATAATGAGGCATCGTATGCGTCAAACACAAATCGTATGCCAAAGTTATGACCCTAGGAATTTGATGTACCAATAAACCCAAACAGGGCCCACAAACTTTTCGTGCTTCATCTCCTAGGGTTATATTTTTTGATGTTTATGGTTTTCCATTGTTTCTCAGCAATAAATAGGTATTTGATCCTCAATGTAACAAAGTTTAGAAGGAATGTAGTCATCACATATCTTCTTAGAGATAAGCTACCATCACTCAAGCTAACTTGTTTCCATTCTACATGTAAGCAATCTTCAATATTTTTTATGAATCAATCAAAGGTACATTTTTTTTTGCTTAATTCTACATTTTATTTCATTCCTGCATAAATCTATATCGCTCTCGATGATCTTGATTTAATTGCAGATCGCCCCTCCCTGTGACATCACCAAGGGGGATCTACGTCCATGGTTTTGTTCTTGATTCGATTGCTTGAAACCAACGACCCTATCTCGTCTCCTCCCAGTCAACGGTATGTAGGGACTTGACATCATTTGCTATAGAGAAGGAGGGGGGGGGCTCCGCTTTTGGATCCTCATTGTCTGCTCACCAAAGAATCTCCATCGTTGATCTATGCATGCTCCAAAGCACTCTAGTATGGGTTGCGTTCACCATGTGACCCACCCCTTGACTTATATACCACAAAGGTGAAGCCATATTCTATCGAGGGCTATACCTCTTAGCCATGTGTGATCATGGTGAATAGTTGATTGAATCTAGTGATTATTAACGGTTTGTTCCTCATATATATATTATATATAATATATATATAATATATATATAGTATATATATATATATATATATATATATATATATAATATATATACTAATATATAATATATATATATATATTATATATATTAATAATATATATAATATATATATAATATATATATATATATTTATTATATATATATAATAATATATATTATATATATATATATAATATAATTATATATTGGCCTAGGAAAATCAATCCAAGTCTTGGGTGTGGTGGTTCTATTATGAATTTTGGAGTCTAACTCCAAGTTCAGTTTCATGTACATATACTTTTATAAAACCCCTTGTCCTACAACCTATCCTTCATTTGCAGATAATTAGATTATATTTGAGCTCAAAATAAAGATAGGAATTGAACCATTCCTTCAATAGAATGGTAAATATTACATGTTAAAAAGTAGAATGGTAAATATTACATGGTAAATATATTTATAATATCTAGATTACTAATAATGACACATCTAGATAGCTATTACAACTCACAATGAAAACTCACTCATTACATGGAAGCATTACTTCCAACACCCTCCCTTTATTCTTACATGTAACAAATATAAAAACACATATTACAACAATAAATAAATCTTTGTAAGATTTGTCAAATATGGTCATCATCAACACCCACATACACTCTGGAATCTCATAAATGCCACTCTTTCACTACCACATCTTTGAGTTGTCACTTGACCTCCATTTAAAACGTAACCGTCTCTGACCATCATTAATGAACTTTGCAAAATTGACGCTTCTCAACCTCCTGGAGCACAACGGGTCAGTCTTGATATTGAACCATCCTATGGAACTACCACCATTTGTGAATCCATGGCCCTCCACAGCCTTCATCAGTTATGTAGGATAGAATTCTAGGTACAAAATGTCTTCAACAAACAATTCTACAACTTGACCTTATAGAATAACCTGTACTGATGCTCTCGGAGCATGACGGGTTGCACCAACTTGACCTTATTAACAACTACCTATGACTAATGCTCTCAGAGCACGATGAGTCACATTAATCTGTTAAATAATTGGCATGTTCTTTATGGTTCTACATCATTTGGTTGTGGCAAAATAAAAACATAAATATAACTACCAATCAAAGCAGCACAATTTTTTTATTTTTTTCTTTTCCATTTATATTTAATTAATATAACCACGCCACTTCAAATCAGATCTTGGACCACAGTAGTTATGGGTGGCATCATATCATTCCTCATAGCCTCCATAACTGGTCTCGGAAACCTCAATGAAAGTATATGTGATATTGAAATGCATACAAGGTGAATTCCCTAGTGGAGAATAATCCAACCACAAATCCACAAATCCCCAGATAAAACATAATAAATATTAATATTTTCAATCAGATCTACAAGTTGTGGCCCATGATCCTTGGAATAGTGCTTGAATTAACCATCTTATGAAATGCCTCATTCAACAGTTGATGTGGTGGAATCAATGGGTTTCTTGGTACTGCCGAATTTGACTATCCATTTTCCAACGCATAATTAGCATTTGATAGAGAGTTGATAGTTTGTGGAATTGTTTGAATATAATCACCTTACTTAAGTTGCATAGACTTTGATTTCAGCATACAAAGAATAATTCAACCCACATTCCATTCTAACCATACAACAATTGTGAAGATCGGGATCCAAATCCTATTGCCATTGATCTAAATCTCATGCGCTTTACAACTTGCTGCAAATGCACACCACACAACATGTAGCTATGAATGCCCTTACCCTTGCGTCATCAATTAAGTGCACCAACTTCCTCCATTTGAAAAACAGGCCGTTGAATTCATTGAGCAAATCTATAATGGTCTTGAATACCATCTACCTCAAATGAATATTTCTTGTTTTGAAGGCATGCATGTTTCCATATACAATGAGCTGCCTCCTTATTTTCAATTTATGTGTTGATTATTTAATCTCCAACCTCAGCAAATTTTCTTTCCATTGAACCATTAGCCTTCGACAATTATAGATCATAGATCCAGAGGCAACATTAAAATTGGATCACAAATCCAGATCCACGCACTACACAGCCACTATATATTCTTCTTGTGTGCACAACCACTGATGACACAACACAACGGTTAATATAACAAGAATCTACGCCTCTCACAAAAGCTCCATACAAACGCACTATTCTCATGCAGAGAAAAAAAATCCACGCACAAGAATGCAGATCCACACAAATCAAATGTTCACTCAAAACACTCACACAATAAATTATATTTTCACACTCTACAAATTATTTTCAAACACTCTATGCTAATTTATATATAGAGAATCAATCCTCAAGGCTTTTTTATCTTCTTGGCCCTCTCGTGAGGGAGTCAAGCCAGTACCTTCTCTAATACTATGCTAAAAATAGAGAGAGCAAAGAGAGCGATTAAACACACAACACAAATCACACTGTCCTCATTTATTGATAGCAAGGGTTATATATTTATAATATCTATATTACTAAAAACCACACATCTAGATAACTATTACAACTCACACATAGGAAACTCACTACTTCTAGATTGACACCTAGGAACTCACAATGACAACTCACTCATTACATGGAAGCATTACTTCCAACATTAGAATGATATACCCATCTCTCAATACACAAGCCATTTAGACTGATCTACATACTCAAATAATTACAGGAATTAAATCATTCTTAAGAAAATGTTCATGGAACACTTTTTCGTAGGAAATCACTTTCCTTAGTATCAACATGTTCCAGTCAATATCACAAATACCAAATATACCAAGAGGTCTACATGAAATAATAACTTATTTATAGGGATTTCAATCCCTTTATGTGCAGGTAGGATTAATTTATTTCAATATTGACACATCCACGAGTAATGGACCATATCACAGAATCTTTACACAAACATTTACGTTCTTAATTTATGAAAGAAAAACACTCTACAACATTAGCATAACATTATTTCCATGCAAATAAAAAATACATAATAACAAAATCAAGCACAAAACATACGAGTGAACTTATATTATAAGAGACCTGGAAATTGAAAGTGGAACTCTAACCCTCCACCCAACTATAGACAAGCTACGACCATGGTTATTGGTGGTTGCTACCCCTCATTAAGATTCCAGTGCTTGTGGTGGAGTGATTTTGAGGAATTTCAACCAATAGAACAGCTAAAACAGAATACCACATGACCACACTGCCTTCATACATTAGCTACACTTGTTATCATTTAGTCTTTTCAGGAATAATCACATCCATGCAAAGATAACACAGTGCAAAAAGTTTTTAGCTCACATTCAGGAGAAGATATTCCACATCAAGGAAGATTCTTTAGTGGATAAGTTATTGTTGGAGAGTCGAAGCCACTTTTGTCAAGACTTGTGGTTCATCAACTCCCCAAGTACCTGGGTGCTTCTCTCCTATCCAATGGTTCATCAATTCATAAGCTTCCAGTGGTTCTTCAACCTTCAAGCAAGCCACTTCTCTCCATAATTTGTTTCACCCAGGAAGCCTCTTTCAAGGCTCCTCAGCTAGTTCACTTTCTCTAGAGCTCGATCACTGTGAGTTTTGATCACTGCTATGCTAACTCTCTTACATTATTCATGCATGAGACTGAGTTCTCTACCCATCATAGATGTGAAAAGAGTTATCCCTTTTGCAGGCTATTTTGGTGCCTACCCACAGACCCACAAACTGTCACTTTCTAACAATCCACGCAATCAAAATACTACCTTCAACAACACATCCCTTGTTGCCTTTAATATTTTTCCTCTTATTTCTTGTTGTTGGGGCTTAAAAGACACCTAGACATGTTCTCTTCCTTTCAATTAAATTCATTATACATTCATCCCATTTGAAACCACTCTGCCAACCAGGATTGTTATTTAAAACAGCCCATTCCTCAACCAACTGGAATATGTGTGCATTTCTATCATCCCTTTAATTAATTATAATGTATTTTCAATGAAGGAATATTAACCATTTTGTGTTACATTCCCCTCCCACTTGGGTGGAACACCATCCGTGATGTTCAATAACCATATACAACAAAACATGTTATAGAAAAAGAATTTTGTATTATGGAGCTTTATATACACAACTCGTTTTCCCTTTCACAACACAACTTATATGCATAGTGATTTACCCAACCACTTGGTAGATATTAATTCAACCATCTCATGATGACCTTTTTTCCAATATTTGGTGCCTTGGATATGCTCAATCCAGCTTGCATTCGTTCCTTTTCTCTAAATTGTTTCCTACCTCCAATTTCCAACGTTGTTATCCTTGCGCTTCTTGTTCCTTTACCGAACATTTCTTGGCTTATTGGTTCTGGGTACACCCCTAATGTTCTTTTAATTCCAACCAGTCATGCACATGACCCTTTTAAAACTAATTTACTTTATTTAACTTCCCTTCCCTTCTTCCCTGTTGCGTCCCTATAATACTAGTGATTACCCCATTACTATTGTAGTTATACCCCTTATTAATATTTTTGTGTCCCTATTGTCCCCATATTGTTATTACTGTGCCCCATAGAATCCCTCTATTTTTATTTTTGTGGCTTTATATTATTATTGTTAGTTCGGCTAGGTTATATTGTGACTCGTTAGACTCCTATATATAGAAAGGAGGTTTTGTCATTTGTATCATCCAAGAATTCTTCATTCATGTAATTTAAAGGAGGTTTCCCCCTCGAAGAGGCTGAATTCTAAGGCGTTGATCTATTTTTTCTATCTTTCTTGAAGCTGGTTTCATAACATTTGGTATTAGAGCTTTGGATTCTAGGGTTTCACTGCTCCAAACAAGTCATCGTGGCATTTTCGCTATAACTTTTTTTTCTACAGCATTTCAAAAGTTGAGAAAAAACCATTTGAGAAGACATCGCGCTAAATCTCGGGTCTGAATTTGAGAGCTTTTTGCGCTATAGTTGCAAAGATATGATCTAAGGAAGTTGGTCTTTTTGCAAACTCCTGAATTGCATTCCAAACAGGTGATCGGGGGAAAATCATCATAACTTTTTCTCTGAGCATTGGATTGAAATTTCATCAGAAGGTGTCGAAAGAGGATAGATTGTAGTTTCTTCTATATATTTTTCAGAGCTAAAGGTCAAAACAGTGACTCGTGGCACATTGTACAAGTTTGCTCTACTGAACTAGTCTATAATCAGGTCACTATGGGAGATTTCACATAACTCTTCCTTGGAGAATCCAATTTGGATCGGACTGGTGGCATTGGAAAGAGGACATAGCGGGCTACCACAGGTCACAATTTTAGAACTGGATGTTTTGAAAGTACAGAGATACATCAGAGGCAATATCGAGCTCCTACAAAGTGAAAAAAAGGTGTGTAG
>APFE031314561.1:3038-50372 GCA_000404065.3 Pinus taeda
AATGATTATCCAGGACTTTTTGGAGATCTGGAGAAATAGATGATTCTGATGTGGAAACATCTAGTGAACATAATTGTGCAATTACACCTCTTTGTTCCTTTTTTAGAAGCTTTGTCATAACATTAGAGTTGATTATCTTTCCTGTTTTCCTTGTAATACCCCTTAATTCAACTTCCTTTCCTTCCATAGAAAATTTGATGAAAAGTTCTTGAAATTAAAAGCTATTGTACCCAAGGATTGTAGCCACTGGACTCCTAGTACAACATCAGCACCTCCCATTGGAATGGAAAGCATTGGGCTAGTCAATACATATTCTCCCATGGATAGCTTGACATTATGGCATATTCCAGAGCAATTTATTGTTCCTCCATTTGCAATCATCACTTGAAACTCTGGTGCTCGACATAGGAAGCAATTCAATTCTTTTGCTACCTTACAATGAATAAAATTGTGGGTACTTCCTGAATCAATCAAAACTATTACCTTTTTCTTCTTGATTTGTCCTTCTATCTTGATGGTTTGAGGAGTGGTAATTCCTACCAATGCATTACAAGATATGGTCGGATTCATTTCTTCCTTATCTAGGCTTTGTTCTTGGAGTATCTCCTCTTCTTTTGACCTTTCTTGCTCCTTTTCTTCTTCCTCTTCACAATCTATGTAGAATAATTTCTTCTCAGCACACTTATGACCTTTAGTGTATTTGCTATCACAACTGTAACAAAGCCCTTTGCTCTTTTTTCTTCCAATTGTTGTGGTGTCAACCTTATAGGTTATGGAAGACTAGGGGCAACAACACTTCCATCTTTATAGTTGTGACTGGTATGCTTCCTAGTTGCCATAATTTTGCTTTCCATTTTTCTTGCTAACCTGAATGCCTTCTCTAATGAATCAGGTTCCCAAAGGCGAACATCATGTTGGATATTATCCTTTAAAGACCCTATGAACACATCAATCCTATGCTCCTCTGGAATATTTTTTACCCTTATGTTCAATTTTTGAAACTCCTCAATGTGCTCCATTATTGAACCCTTTTGTTTGAGACTTATCAATTGGCTAAAAAAAGTGTTGCTTTTTGTATCCTCATAATGTGCTATCAATTATTCCGTAAAAATTGCCCAAGCGATAAATTGTTTATGAGAGCAAAGCCATTGATACCATACAAACTGATTTGGTTCCACATATAAAGTTGCAATACGGACCTTTTGTGTGTTTTTCACAATGTTGAGATCGAAAAATTGCTCCATCTGTAATGTCCATGTTGCGGGATCCTTGCCATCAAACTTCCTCTATCAATTTTTGGAATATGGTGAGTCTTCGATCCAACATTAGAGTCTATGAAATCATGATTAACGTTTCTTTTGTTCTCATCATGAGTTTCCTTTACTACCCTTTCACCATTAGTAAGCATTTCTTGTAGAAACTTTGTTAAATCTATCTTCAAATATATCTTCAAATCTTCCATGTCTGTCTTCAAATCTTCCATGTTTGTCTTCAAATCTATCTTCAAATCATCCAGCTTAGCTTCCACGTAAATCATCTTAGCTTCTACACCTTTCTTTAAACAGTCCATCTTAGCTTCTACACCTTTCTTTAAACCATCCATCTTAGCTTCTACATCTTTCTTTAAACCATCCATCTTAGATTATGTTCCTTTTTGTGCATGGGATAGTTGTTGTTCTTGGTCTTGTAATTTTGATATATCATGTTGCATTTATTCCTCTTCTTCATGAGTCATGCTAGAGATTTCAAGTTCCTTACTAGGTGTTTGCATTTTCTTTTCTTGGGGCATCAGTTACCGATAATAATGCTCTACTATGCCCTTTGAATTCCTTCAAAATAAATTTCAAACCAATATTAAGCAATGAAATCATCTAGTTTTGAAATTGTGATCTGTAGTAGCCCTCTGTGTCCTCTTTCCAATGCCATGAGTCTGATCCAAATTGGATTCTCCAAGGAAGAGTTATGCGAAATCTCCCACAGTGACCTGATTATAGACTAGTTCAGTAGAGCAAACTTGTACGACGTGCCACAAGTCACTATTTTTACCTCTGGCTCTGAAAACATATAAAAGAAACTACAGTTCATTCTCTTTCTATACCTTCTTACGAAATTTCAATCCGATGCTCAGAGATAAAGTTATGACGATTTTCCCCAGGTCACCTGTTTGGAATGTAATTTAGGAGTCTCCAAAAAGACCAAATTCCTCATATCATATCTCTGCAAATATAGCGTGAAAAGCTCTGAACTTCAAATCTGAGCTTCAGCACGATGTCTTCTCAAATGGGTTTTTTTTTAGCTTCTGAAACCACGTAGAAAAAAATTTATAGCGAAAATTCCACAATGGCTTGTTTGGAGCAGTGAACCCCTAGAATCCAAAGCTCTGATAGCAAATGTTATGGAACCAGTTGAAGAAAAAGATAGAAAAGATAGATCAACGCCTTAAAATTCATCCTCTTCGAGGGGGCAACCTCCTTTACATTACATAAATAAGCAATTCTTGGATGATACAAATGAAAAAAACTCCTTTCTATATATAGGAGTCTAAGGAGTCACAATATAACCCAGCCGACCTAACAATAATAATATAAAGCCACAAAAATAACAATAGAGGAATTCTATGGGGCACAGTGATAACAATATGGGGATAATAGGGGCACAAAATATTAATAAGGGTACAGTTACAATAGTAATTGGGTAATCACTGGTATTATAGGGACCCAAGAGATGAGATCCAAAAATGTTGGGATAGGGGTTCTACAAAGAGAGGGAGCTAACTCCATGATGGGAGAGATCAGGGCTGAATAAACCTCCATTTAAAGTTTGTTAGTTCGGAAAGATTCGACTAAAAATGCTTGTAGACTTTCCTATTTGTTTTTAGATACGTTAAGTCATGTGCACATGCCATGATGTAAGACAAAGTGCACTTATGCACAATTTCTAATGGACTCTTCTATGTATGCACATAAATTGACTAGGGAAATACACAGGAAGCCAAAAAATAGTTTTTGAGACTTTCAATCTAGGAATTCAATTCTCTTTGGGATAGTTTGTATTCTGGAATTGCAAGGGGATGCTTTGGAACACATTTATGGATAGCGAAAGAAATAAATTGATAGTCATTTGCATAATGCGGAAAAATGATATGTAACAGATTTCCCCTTAAAGTGAAAAGTTAGAAGAGAAGTTTGATTGAAGCCACTACTTCCTCAACAATATAGGTCATTACCTGCTGTAGACCCCAAGCTATTGAAGTCCAACACCTTGAATAGTTTCTCTAGCCACTACTGGAAATAAACTATCATTCCTTGAGTTTACAAGCCACCAATTTCCCAGTTAAGTGTCCAACCCTCAAAAATTTATAGATCACATTTCATGCATTTTCAAACTAGGGTCACTATTCTCAATATAATAATATGTAGGTCACATTTCACAATTTTCAGACTCAACCCACTCTGTCCTTCTATGAATACAAATATACTGCTAAACCATAGTAGTCAATCATTGTCAATGAAATTCATTGAGCCTCTTCCTGGATAATTAATATGAATTATGTAAAGTGCATGCTCTCAAGTTCTCAATAACTCTACTTGAATTTGAATTTTACACACCAAGAGTAATAACATGAAAGAAAAACTATACATTGTAAATTCCAAACTCAAAATGGTCTTATCAAGAGAGAGGTACTAAAATCATGACACAATTACCTTCATGGGAGAATGAAATTATCCAAAATTTCAAACATCGGGAGCTGTTAATAGGATAAGGATTTATTGAAATTATATTGAGCTTAGGCTTAAAAATATAAAAAATCTTTGTACTTAAAATTTGTCCAATAGACCACAAGTTTGGGCATTTGTAGTACCTCTCTAATGGACTCATAAAAGCCTATAAATTTCCTTCATGGGTATGGATGCACTCAAACTATTTTCTCACCTTGCAAATAGATAATGTAAGGGTCCACTAACTCGTAGGTTCTGTTGTCACCTGTTGCAAAATGAGTTTTCACCTATTCAAAGTGAAAAAGAGCAGATAGGTTTGTAGTCATCTTGTAGGTCACAAAAAGACTCAAAATCTAAATTGGACCCTCTTCATTGGAAACTTCTCTAAACAAGATTTCCATTGGTATGTAGAAGTCCAAAAAAGGTCTCTTGGATCAAAAGTGATGGTCTCCTAAAGTTCAAGGATTAAAGCCTCAAGGAAAGGAGGAATATCGGAGGTTCAATATCGGAGATCAAATATCAGAGGTTCAACAACATGGAACCTCAATGCATCACATGATGAAAGTGTGATATCGGAAATCACAATCTGAGGTCCAGCAACATAGAATATCGATGATCATAGGTCTAGGGTGAGCTAACAATTAATGATTGCAATAGTGTAAACATATCACACATTGGAAATAAACGATCTTAAAGTGACCACTATAAAGGAATTGTAGGAAAAGAGCATCAATGGTGTAAAATTTTGGGGTATGCCTCAAAGCATTTTACAAAGGAAGTCAGTCATAAAACCAGAAGAGGTCGAGCCTTTTCTCTTTCCTTTAAAGGGCCATGTGGTCGGATACCATTGGTCCTGATAAAGCCACATGGTTTCTGACATCATCATGATGTGGCATTATGGAGGATACATGGCATATAGATATGGAATTTTCAAGTGTCCAAAGAGGGAAAAATAGGGTGACACATGTCACCACTCACGAGGCGCTACGTTGAAAATGATGATTTCATATCGATGATCGATGATCAAAGAAAATTAAATGTCACAAATCCATAGTTAAATCCCCGATTAGAAATTTCCAATAGAGAGCTACAATGTGGGGCCTAGTCCACAGTCACGAACCCAAGGTGGAGCTAGAGACATAGTACCAAAGTATTCTCGCAATCGGATATGACAAGCATGTCGAGGCTCTAATGTAAAAGCCCTGATTGGAAACCTCCCATGTATAGGAGCTCTGATATATTGGGTTATTGCATGGTCACTAGAGAAGTTAAAAGGAATGGGGCACTAATCTATTTACAAAGGAAAAAGGCCCCCCCAAAAAGGAACAAAATGTTGTTGGCTTAAGGGGGCATGACCTAGGTTCAACGTTAATTAGCCAAACAAATCCCTACAATACTGGCCCTTTCAGCATCAGCCCATTGATTTCAGACCAAAGTCTCACTTGAAGTAGTATGGGGGGATGCTAGAACCAAGTTCCCACAAACTGAGATGGTTGTGATGTCGTTTCATCTCTTCTATCCCTGCCTTCGCACAGGTGATCTCACTCTAGGGCTTATAAGACAAACCCTCTATTATGGCTTTCAATACCTTCACGAAAGTATACAATCGACCTTCGCGCAGCCCTAACTTGGGGCTCAGATACATTCGCGCTGTCATGGAAGCGCGCCATGCAGATTCCTCAATTACCCTGTGATTTTTCTTATTTTTCCAAATACTTAAAGTTATCACCACGTAATTAGATATTTGTAATTGCATTTAGTTATTCAATGTAACTGTATTCATTTGTGCATCATAGAAGAATAATAAAGGAAATTCATACACCAAATATCCAAACCAATCAACAGAAAAAATACACAGAAATGGAAGAATAAATCCTTTTGTTAATATCTTCCAAGTGTTATAGACTTTGTTCACCCTGCGCACACAGCTGCAGGGGTTCGCACACTCAACTGTGGACTTCTGCCCTAGGCCTCTATGCACTCAGCTGCAGAGCCTCTACCTACACTACAACCCAAGACTTAGGCTTCTTGTTCTAAAAATATGAATCTATTACATGTTCGATGCCTCTAACTAATTAGAGCTTAGCTCTTTTTATACAATCCCTTGGTCTGCGAACCACAGCTAGATCTCTTATAGCCAAATTTACTTTACAAAACTAAGGGAAGACTACCCTTTGTGACACATAACACCTTCGTGCTCTACGACCACAAAATGCAGAGTATTTACAATAATATTACAAAAATTTCACTTAAACATGGGCCTTTAGCCCCAAAACTGCCCTTGGGGGATCCTGTTCCCAACACAGCCCCAACACAAACATCGTGACTTGCCCTCAAGTCACTCAGTAGGAGCGAAGATCTTTGTGTGAATCTTGTCTAGCTTGACCCTAATCACTGCAACATCGACTATGCACAGAGCTGCTACCTACTTCATAGCTTTGACTATCTTCTCAATTACTGCCCCTGTGCTGTTAGGGTGAAGTTGTTGTTGCGTCACTTACAGAGTTGCAATCTTGCCTTTAATGTTTCCTATGATTGCATAAGCTTCATCCAGCTAGGGCTTTAGTCACGCCTTCATCACTGCTTCCTTGTGTAGCGTTGTGTCCACCTATTCCTTCAGCTGCTTAGCTTCATGTGGCTTGGCTAACCTTTGTGTCAGTGTGACAATTCACGCTATGCCCTTAACTTCATCATAGCACTGTTGGGGTCCTCCTACAAGTCGATCAGGACCTGAAACAATTGTTTGAACAACTATGTGTAGTCTGCTACTACACTCTCCACTGCTGCGACAACTTCTGTGACAACGATCGCCCGTTATTCCTTTACCTCTGGTGGTGTTGAAGACTAAGTCCTCAATTGGAGCTCTATAATTTGTAGTTTCAGCTCCAACTGAACCTGTGTCGTCTCCGTCCGAGTGTTGCTTACCCTTTTGGCCAATTTATGGATGTGGAACTCGAGTGACTCCTCCTCCAAAATGGCTAATTTTGGGACCATTTTGCAGGCCTCCTCCATGACTTGTATAATCTTCTTACTCTAGCTAGTCACCTCAGCCTCAGAGGTGATGGGAGCATTCCTTTGTAAGGCCATCTACTCATTGTTTATTTTCTATTCAGTGATCACTTGGAGGGCATGGTGCTGACGGGCCGTCATCTCTGCAATTACTCCATCTTGCAAGAGGTGGAGTGCTTTGCGTGGGAGCGCTACCAGGTTCATCGCACTCACTTCAAGGCACTGATAGTGGTCCTGTCAGCCTCATTTTCTATTTTTAGTGCTCCATTTGGCAAAACTAGTGCATTGGAAGCCTTCATGCGCAGCATATAGGAAGCCTCTGATGTGCCGATAGTCGAGCTGATAGACACTGTACAAACTTGTGACACGCAGGTCTGCAACTCCTATAGTCCTGTCTAGATGGCCCCTAGGATGATCTATTGTTTCTTTTCAAATTTCTATAGGGCCTCCACAGTGACATCTCTAACTGTGTCATCGATGTCGTATAAATCTCCCTCGATTAGTGTGATAGGGTCTAGCGAGGTCTTGGTCACCTTAGATTTCATTCTGGACCTTCCCTTTTCCAACTCTCCCAGTCGCTTAATGCAGTAAAACTCCTATGGGTCCACGTTGTGCTGCTCCGTGTCCTCTTCTTTGGTTTCAGGTGAAGGCGACCATGCAGCTTTGTCAGAGCCCCGTTCTATGCCACCTGTCTATTTTCGTGCCTCCTTTCCTATCTGTTCTACCTTGGCCTTATCAATGGCCTCCTTCTTCCTCTTTTGGACCAGCTGTGCCATCTTTAGCTTGATCTCATCATTCTTATTTTGTGTGATGGACTTGCTTCCACCCACTACCAAGTTTGTGGTAGTGTGCCACTTCGCTGGCCATTTTTCCAACACTGCATCGATGGGATCATTTGTGGTTACATACGACAAATCATACCACTTTTGTGCAGGGTCCTTGCACACCTTGATTGATATATGATGGAAATCATCTTTTAATTCGGCATATCTCGACAAGTTAGAATCTTTTAATTCGGCATATCTCGACAAGTTAGAATATAGCGTGGGAGACAATCACGGCTTGCGATTGATAGCCATCCTAATATTGATTTGCATCAAGATCCAGAACATCTTGCTGTCCCGAATGTGCTCCACATCCTTGGTCACCCACAGTGAAGCATACTTCGCTGCTTTAGGAAGGTCTAGTGCAACCAAGGGAAATTGGCTCTCTTCTAGTAGTTGCCATGCTACAAGAATATTTGATAGCAAGAGCCACACGTAGCGGAGCATCTTTCTTTTCTCTTACGCTTCATGGCAGTTTTCAGGGAACTCTCTGCAAAGTTTGTCCAACCAGTTAAACTGGACTCCTTCTATGCATTGTTGTGCGAGTGCGACGACAGAAACTGAAACCTCATCAACATGGCACTTCTGTATCACCTTTCCTCCAAGGATCTGTGTTGCCACCTTGACAACGGGGTCGCAGATGCTGGAGATAGTGTACCCACGCAACTTCTTCACCAATTTAAACTTATCTTTCATTGATTCTGTGCACGCCAACTCGCCACCCTTGTCGCCAAAGATCATAGCTGGATTTGCGCCTGTATATAGTAGGTGTGTTATGTGGTGAATCAACATATCGGTGATGGGTATTAGACCCTCCAGCCATAGACACCCATCATGCACCAAGCATAGCAACTGCTTGATGACTAAAACTATCACAGGGGTACAATTATGGTGTGGCACCCAAAGCAGGTTGAGTAATTCTTCCTTCTTTACTCCTCTAAGCCACATCTGCGACTCTAGCGCAATCATTCCCATATTTGTTTCTATGATGTGGCGCATCAACTGTTCAGTGGCTAGGTGTAAGAACATCTCATGGTCTACCAAGTCCAAGTCTTCAAGCTTCAAAATCGGCACCCGTGCCAAATGCAAATTGTCAAAAGTGATCTCATCTGGTACCAATGGGGTTTGCAGGGGAGTCTTACTTTCATCAATGTCCTTTGGGACCTTGGACTTAGGCTTGCGTGGAGGGACATACTCCGACAACCATGTAATAGGGTCTGTACCCTGGGCTTCAACCACCTCTATTTCCACTCCCACATTCTCATCGTCCATGGGGATGTCATCGATATCCTCCTCTTCTGCCTCTAGGTTTATATCCTTTCCTTTCTCTTGGGCAATGGGCTTTGGTGGGTTTCGTCTCAGCGATGCACGCACAGGGATGGCAGGCTGCTTGCCCTTCTTGTCTTTCATGGTCTCCTTGGTTGGGGTTGGCTTCAGTCTCGATGTTATTGGGGATTTAGGGACCTTCGCCAATACTTCGGCCACTTCTGAGGTAGCTACTTCAGCCTCTCTATCCATTTCTTGTGCCAGCTCCTCTACTACTTGCTATGTATTCATAACTTCTGGGGGGGCGGACATGATCTTCTACAAGAATTCTTGTGTGTCCGTTAGCAAAGTCAAAAATACCCCATAAACTATCAGAAGCTCATATTGGTCACAATTCATATGTGCGTGAGAGCTAAACCATTGAATACTCAAAATGCCAAGTGTTTTTTGTTGGGTAGCCACTTGTAATTTATAGGGAAATTTGAATTCAAATCCGATCGTTCCCCCTAAAATCGGTTCATTAATGCCGGATTAGTGGCAGATTTTCAAGGATCTAAGCCAGAAATTCCATCTTATTTATCGGCCCTCTGCTCCATTTGGCCTGACTTCTATCATCTTTCATGAACAGTGACTTTAACGGTCACTTTCTAGCTGACCTGCGCTATTTCTCCCTAGGAAGCATAGCTGCCTCCACGCTGTCGCGGACCCAGTGACACATCCTTGCTTCGCACCATCTTCCAATCACGCAACTCCCCAACTTTTCGTTTATAGTCCCACTCTTCCTTTCAGCTGCTTGGAGCACTAAGATTGTGCTACTTTCATTTAGTCACATGGTCGGGCTGCTGGTGTATGGCTTCAAGCAACTGCCATTCATCTTTCTTGGGAAGGGTTGTCCATTTAACTTGACCAGCTATACCACTCCTCCGTCGATAATATCCTTAATAACATAATGCCCTAACCAATGCCTCCTAAATTTAATTGGAAATTTATCAAACTTACTATGATACAACAAAACGAGATCATGTACCTTAAATGTTTTCAGCTTGATGTGTCGATCATTCCATGCCTTTTCATGCTGCTTTTGGACTTGCTGGTGAAATCCGGCCAAAAATCTTTCTTCTTCGAGCTCATCCAGCTACACGAGCCTCTCTTCCAGGGCTTTGTGATCCGTCATACCTATGAGCGCTACGCTATGCAGACTATGCATGATGTATTCCATTGGCATTACGACTTCCACACCATAGACAAGCCTAAAATGGGTTTGTCCCATCAACTTCTTGCATGTCATTCGATAAGCCCGTAATAGTATAGATATGCGTAGGTCCTAATCACTTCACTGATCATTTCAAACCTTGTTCAATGTGTTTTCAAGCACTTTGTTGAACACCTCCACTGTCCCGTTAGCCTATGGGTGATAAGGTGTGCTCTCATGGTGATATACCTGAAATTCCTTCATGAGTGCACTCATCATCTCATTCAGGAAGTGCATACCATGATCACTCATCAAGATCCTTGGACATCCAAATCACGTTAGTACATGCTCAAATAGGAACTTTGCAGCCATCACGCCCGTGCAATCCTTCACGAGCTGCGCTTCCGCCCAACAAGTCAAATACTCTGTCATAGTGATAATGTACCTTGCTCCTGTCTTTCGTTATGGCTGAATGGGTCCTACAAAATATATTTCCCACTTCTCAAAGGGTTGTAATGTCATTTGTGGATTCAAGTCCATTTTATCCCTCCATGATGGTCTACCTATTCTTTGACATACATCACAGGCCTTGCAATATGATTTAGAATTCTAATGAAGGGTTGGCCACCACAACCCTACTCGTAGAATATTCTGTGCGGTTGCTCTCCTTGCATAATGTCCTCCCACGGTGCCCGCATGAGCATCGAATAGGATTTTTATTCATTTGAACTCAGGTACATACCGTCACAATATGTCAATAGTCCTCGTCTTGTATAGATGCGCAACAATGACAGAGAAATATGCCACTCGCACCACTAATTCCTTCTTTTGTTGGACAAAGTATCCTTCTGGTGCAGTTCTTGTTCTTGGTAATTATATTATATCCTCAAAATTACCATCTGTAACACGCACTACAAATAGCTACGCGTCAGGCATTCTTTCATCCAAGTTAGTAGGTTTCTCTACTCTTTCGATGCATGACAGATGCTCTAGTCCAACGACCAATCATCCAAGCTTCACAAGAACTTGAAAACCATACTGTTGGAACAATAAGAGCCATTTGCAGATTTTCCCCCCCAACACAGGCTTATTGACTAGGTACTTTAGCACGGAGTGATCCATATACATCTTAAAATGGCCTCCTAGCAAGCAGTGTTGATACTTCTGGAGCGCATACACCATAGCTAGTCCCTCATGTTCAGTGGTAGAATAGTTCTTCTCTGCTTTGGATAATCTATAGCTTGTGAACGTGATAGGATGGTCCAAGCCTTCTCCGCCAGCATTTGTTAGTATTGGCCCTAGCACTATACATGATGCATCAACATGTACATGAAACTCTTTCTTCGAGAAAGAGAAGACTAGAATCGGTGCAGTAACCATCTATTCTTTCAATATATCCAAGCTTTTCTTACAATCATCATTCCAGCAGAACGGGACATCCTTCTTCAAATAGTTTTCCATTGGTGTGGTGATCTGGGCATAGCTTTTGATAAACTTTCTGTAATATCCTATATGTCCCAGAGTAGCGCGCAACTTTTTCACACTCCTTGGCACTTCCAAGTTCAGTGTCATTGTGATCTTCGTAGGGTCTACCATCAGTCCTTGTCTACAAACCACATGCCCCAATAGGTTCCCAAGAGGAACACAAAATATAAACTTCTTGAGATTGAGCGAGATCTAGTATCTTCGACAGGTATCCAACATCAGGTGCAAGCTTGCTACATGGTGCTTAACCAACCCAAATACACTCCAGTAATCAAAATATACCTCCCAGAACTTATGAATAAATTCCTTGAATGCAACAACAACCAGGTGCGAAAAGATTGTAGGTGCATTCTTCAATGGAAATTACATTACAGTGTATTGAAAACAACCCCACTGAGCCACGAAGGTTGTCTTGCTCCTATCCTCTGGCACAATTTTGATTTGGTGGTACCTAGAGAACCCATTAGTGAAGGAATATGCTTCCTAGACACCTACATTGTCCAACACTTCATCCATGAATGGAATCAAGAAAGGATAATGCACACAAGCATCATTTAGTTTTCTAAGATCCATGCATATCCTTATCTCATCCTTCTGCTTCTTCTCTTGTACCACAATTGAGCTTACCCAATTAGATTCTTCCATAGGCTCAATGATGCCTACTACTAGCATCTTGTCTAGCTCTAAGCAGACCTTAATCTTGTATTTTGGATTGAGACAGTAAGGCCTTTGCTTAACTAGCTTCACATCAGGATTTAAAGCGATCTTCATCACTCTTAGGTCCCCGATAATTCCTTTCAGACTTGTAAACTTGGTAGGGAATAAGTCCTAGTATTCACGAAGCAATTCAGCAGCCTTAGCCACATCGCATCATCCCAGTAGTCTCTAATATTCGTGAATTTAGGTTCTTACTCTATACCAATGTTCACTTGTTTCGCTTTCACCAGCACGGTTATATCAGGGTTCTCAATCTGCGGGCCTTGAACCTCATGGTGGCCTTCAGTTTTTGGAATGATAATCTTCCATAGATCCTCATCCTCTGCTTCAGGAGTTAGATTATAACATTCGAGCCCGTGACTTAGCTAAGTATCCCATTCAGGTTGAATCAGGTCTAAAGGATCTTGTGGTATCCTAAAGATAGCTATTTTCACCTCTTGTAGCGCTTCATCAATACTATCAAACCCATCTTCAAAACTGAATGTCACCATGAATCCTTCATGCAGGATATTCCATTCACCTATCCCATGGCGAAGCTCTGTTTCTATATACCAATTCATTAGGATAACATCTAGGGTATGATAGAACAAGTGCACCCACTCAGGGTGGGGCTTTTCTCCATAAGCCTGCATCCATTTGGCCAAATGTACGCGCAGATCATTCTTCCCATCATACTTGTCTTTCAGTCACATCTTAGGCTTCCCAAATCATGTTCTAATCATCCTCCTACATTCGCTTGAATCATCAAAGCCTCCCTTGTGCATACCCCACCATCTTGTGGGCGTAGCACGCAGTGCGCAGTCCAAGGCCTGGAAGCGCTTCTTTTTGGGTACCTCCCTTTCAAATGCATCCAAAAATTTTTCTACCTCATTCAGACCATCATAAATAGGCAAATTTCTTACCTCTAACAACACATAGCTCAACGACCAAGTCATCATGTTGCAATTTAGCGTAGTTACTTCATGTAATTGATTCTTCTAGCATTTTATTTCTTCATCGGAGTCCGAAGTGTAGGAAATCTCACAATCCCATGTAATCCATCCATCCATGGTGGGATTCACCCAATATTGCTCTCATGTTGTTACTTTATAGATACAGTCCAGGTTGTCATCACTCTCATAATCACAAATAGGTTCAATATAGCATGATCCTTCAGCAGGATCGAGAGGTACTATTGTGCGCAACTATTTCTTCTCAAAGATCATATTTTTCTTCTTCAGATTGATTACCCCATTCATATCAGTATTCCAGTCAATTCTCAAGAGTGCAAGATAGGTATTTCTCTCGTCTACTATCTCTATTACTTCAAAATCGGCCAGCGCGCTACCTCCCTTATTATCCATGGTCACCCCCTCGAGCTGCCCCATGGGGATGATTTTTTGTTGATTCGCCATCCTTAGTTGAATTGGAGACCATTGCAATGCAAGTCTCCCCATTCACTCCCATGTCTGCTTTGGTAGGACATTCGAATCTCACCCCAGGTCTAAAATGACCTGATCCATTTCATACTCTCCTATCTATGCGG
This sequence comes from Pinus taeda, assembly GCA_000404065.3. Taxonomy (NCBI): domain Eukaryota; kingdom Viridiplantae; phylum Streptophyta; class Pinopsida; order Pinales; family Pinaceae; genus Pinus; species Pinus taeda. The sequence goes on from APFE031314561.1 coordinate 16,776, forward strand.
TCAGTCTCATCTCTTGTCCCATCCTTGTTTTATGCTTGCCAATCTTTCATACTACACACAGCTCACTTGGCACAGTTCCAATGCATTTATTGATTAGTTCTTGTAACCCTTTCACAGCCTTACTATCGTGCAGTAACTTCATACAGGTTTCCAGGAAAGTTGTGAGCAAAGAGGGGTCCATCTCTGGCTCAGGCTTATCCTTTCTTCCTGAGGTGGAGGCCTCAACAAAGCTCTTCTTAGCTTCCATGAAGGCTTCACAAGCATGCTCTAAATTGAACTTAGCCTCTTTTGTCGAGGCTTTGCAAACCCATGTGTTGTCTTCTGGCTATTTCCCCTTGTCACCTCCTATCACGATTCCACTCCTAAGCACTATATTTATGTTTCGATCTTCCTCGCGTGGCTCATACCTCATCATCTGTAGGATCTAAGTCGGCGGAGGTGGTAGCACCCCTTTGTCATGTATCCTATCTATCAACATAGGACAATCTTCTGTTTCATGATTACAAAGCGTGCAATACTTACATGAGGGATGTGTTGGATTAGTGCAATTGTGGGTATAGTGTCATGGTCATCAGCAATTGTAGGAAATCAACTCTCCTCAACCTCTACCGGGTCCTCCTCCGCCTCGGCCTCGTACGTGCCCCTGAAATCCTGTTCACACCATCCTTGCATTCTGGTTAAGGGGCCGTGTTTCAACTTGAACCCTATAGGAAAGAGTTCTACCCATCATCAATTTGTAGCTCTTGCAAATACACTCATCATGTCCTATCAACCTACAAAAGTTGCAGAATAGTTTTTATAGTGCTTGTACATACTTCTGTAGCAAGTGAGAGTTATCCATGGCATGTTCTTCGGCTACTTGATAGATAGCACACCATACTGCAAGCCCTGCACTAGGTCCTACTTGAGCTTCTGGCCTTAAAGGCATCGGTCCTTCTCCTGCAATGTAAATTTTTGTTGGAAATAATACTGAGAGGGGGGTGAATCAGTATTATCAAATCAATATAACTTTTTCATTTCCATATTAAGATTCATATGCGCTACTTCAGTTAAGGAAAACCGCGTGTATACGCAACTGTGTGTAATGCAACAAGCATATATCAATTAAACTTATGATTCAATTAGTTGATTCTTAATGAGTGCATCAGAACATTATTAACCATATGAACAGTAAACAGGAGTAGTAAAATAGAACAGATCACCACACACAAGAAGCACACATGAACACCATGATGTAAGGTGGAAACTCAATGTGGGTTAAAACCACCTGCTGCAATTCGTCTCAATCTTCCTTTTAATAAGAAACTTCTTTTTACAATATTTCTGTATTGGTGCAGTCTTATACTAGTACACAGGCTTCTACCTGCAGAAGGCTACAACCTTCTCTCGTTCTCCAGACTCTCCTGGAAGGGAGCTACAACCCCCTTATCTCTTGTACTAGCTGATCCATTTACTAGTACGTAGGTGCCGGCCTACTGAAATGCTTCAACCTTTACTCGTTTTCAAGATGCTACTGGAAGGGAGCTACCACTCCCTTAGCTCTTGTACTAGTTGATGTACTACTACGTAGGTGCCAGCCTACAGAAGGCTACAACCTTCTCTTTCTTCCTCCAAGTACCACATTTCATAAATTTTTCAGACTGGATACTCATGGAACATAACATCATAATCTGAAGGCCACGTTTCATCCATTTATCATACTGGACCCATCAATATCATTGAAGCACACAATCAATCAACACTAGCATCATCAATCTCTGAATCACCAAATACTGAATCACTGAAACTCTGTCAACAAAATGCAGTCACCAGAACACAGAGCAGAACACTGAACTCTGCAACAATATTCAGAACCAACTGTATCATCAAAAATCATGCATAAGAGTGCATACGCTACTTGGAAGAGCCGAACCAGCGTGTATACGCAACTTCACCAAAGTGAACCAGCGTATATGTCATCAATTACTTACTTATAATTTTGCTGCACTTCCTGACTTTAGATATAACCAGATCATTAAATGTACAAGGATAATACATATGTTAGCAACCAGATCTAGTCCAAAAGATAAGTCATTCTAATTCTGATCCATTATAGATCACATCCATCAATACTAAAGCAAAACATAATCAACCAATCTGAATATGCAGAATACTGACACCAGTAAATAGTCATCAGAACTCATCAACAACCAGAAACACTTGTAACTTCAAAAATCATAGCTCATATGGTATATGCTATTTAGATGTTTCTAACCTGCGTATGTATGTGCTTTTATCATAGTCAACCAGCGTATATGTCTGTAAATATTCATTCATGATTTGCAGATATTCCAAACTTGACTTATACCTAGATCATAACATTTACAGAACATTACATGCATCAGTATGCAGATCTAGAATAAGCATGAGAAAACCATATAGAGATGATTCATTCCAAGCCATTTAGATCCCGATCTATCCTTAGATCTTGTTCTCCATCAACCGCTTAGGTTCCTCCTTAGCAAAGCATCATGAACCAACAACATGCATACTAGATCTCATACTTCATCAGATATTCAAGACTTTCTCAATCCCTTTGCCTAATGATCTTCTTCTCCTTTTATAGTCTTAGGCCTTACTAAATACCATGGTCCAAAACCATACAGAACCAATACTAGGGACCCAATACCTGGGTTCAACACTTCAAGCGCAATACCAAGGACCAAAACCATAGGTCTAAATACCATGGACCAAAAATAAGCTTTCCCACATGTATGCGCTTTTCCGTGCATGAAAGTGCGTGCATACGCATACGCGACTTTTGATCAGCAATCCTGCGTGTATATGCGTCTTTGTATATAGTGAACCTGCGTGTATAACCTGCGTGTATACCCTACTTGGTATATAGAGAACCTGCATATATACGCGACTTAGTACATAGTGAACCTGCATATAACCTGCCTATGTACGCGACTTGATATATAGTGAACCTGTGGATATACTCATCTTTATTCATTCTTTGTAGTCTGATCATCAATTATTTGCTATTGACCTACTGCACTATAATCTATCATCTTGCCATCAAGGACAACACTTGTATCATAATGCCAACAATTTTCGAATACCGGGCAATGGTCTTTGTCATGACCCTGACTCTTTCATTTGAAGCACCATACCTCCTCGCGTATCTCTAGTTGAACCGTCCTATCCTGCTTTAGACTTTGCATCTCAACACTCAAATTCTTTAGCTATGCATGGATCTACTGAACTCTTAGATTAGGATCTTGCATTGGAGTCTCATGTAGTCTTGTGGCAATGTGCAAGGCCTCTGCCTGAGTTGTTATCTTCTGCTACGACAGCGCACTCCTTAAGTGTGGTAGTAGCAAAGCCACAAAACACTCACGACTATCCATCTGTCAAATTCATGTTGGCTTCACATATTATACATTTCAGCCTTTAGTCTAGTTCCCAAGGAATCTCGCTTGGTTGCATCCTGATCTCTTTGAATCCCATATTCAACTGCACCTCAGATTTAGGCCTACTAAATTCCCTATTTAGTGCTTCCTGAATGTTTGATACTCCAACATTCAGGTTATCGTTAGAGTACTTAATATACTAGGTTAGTGTACGATCTTGGAGAGCGCTAACTAGTGTCGCCTTCTTTATATGATCATTTTTAACACCTTGAGCTTCCCATATAGCCCTCACAATGAACCAGAAATGGTTTGGGTCCTCATTTCCCAAGCCTTTGAACAAAGGCAACTTCACTGTATTTTCCATACTTAACCACGATGGAGGTGGAGGTGGTATGGGTGAAGTTGGAGGTGATGGTCGTGAAGTCAGAGGTGGTGTGGGTGGAGGTGGTATTCACAGGAATCCTTGTCTTATTAACTGAATAGTACTTCGGGGAGAAATCTTCGCTATCCCTTCTTCGTCAGTTCATGGAGGTGAAATCAAGGGGCTATACTTCGGACCCTTTTTTCCTTTGTTCCTGTAATTTTTCTGCTTCGCGTAGTCCCAAAGATCAAGGTCACTGCATAACCTATTTTTCGCACAACATCATTTTAATCCAAGTATTCAAATATTTTATGTACTTACCTCGCGGTCCTTTGAAAAAGTGTCGCTCCGCCTCGCTATAGCTAATTGAGGCATCAACCGTGAATTCAGTCACAAATCCTCCTATGACGTGATCGAGCCAATGATCGATAGTGCTGGAGATCTTATCCTTCAATGCTTTCAAACTTCGCACTAGTTTTGGGGTCCACAAAACAGGACCTTCCTTGGCTATCTGCTAGCTTCGTAATCCACTCATATAGGTCCATAAGAAAAGAGAAGAAAAATATCTTGTGGATCTCTCTTTACAGGTATCAGTCCGACCACTATTCCATTATCAGTCGCGGTTTTTTGTTTCTCCTGTGCCATGAATTTGTGGATATTTCTATCCAGCCAGTCTCTTATCTCCTTCTTAGTTGGATTCCAGTGATACAACATCACACATCTCTTATTCAGATTCCAATCCCGACAACCGAACCACTTGTTGGCTTGAGCGGGCCTGACCCAGGTTCAACGTTAATTATCTAAACGAATCCCTACACTACTGGCCCTTTTGGCATCAGCCCGCGGAGTGCAGACTGAAGTCTCACCCGAAGCACTATGGGGGGATGCTGGAACCAAGTTTCTGCACCCTGAGATGGTTGTGATGTCGTTTGATCTCTTCTATCCCTGCCTTCACATAGTTGATTTTGCTCTAGAGCTTGTAAGACAAACCCTTTATTTTGGCTTTCAATACCTTCGCAAAAGTATACAATCAACCTTCGCGCAGCCCTAACTTGGGGCTCAGGTACTTTCATGGTTCTATGGCATCGTGCCATGTAGATTCCTCAATTACCCTAAGTGATTTTGCTTATTTTTCCAAATACTTAAAGTTATCACCATGTAATCATATATTCATAATTTTGTTTATTTATTCAATGTAACTATATTCATTAGCTCATCATAGAAGCATAATAAAGGAAATTCATACACTAAATTTCTAAACCCATCAATAGAACAAATACATAGAAATTGCAGAATAACTCCTTTTATTAATATCCTCCAAGTGTTACAGACTTTGTTCACCCTGCGAACATAGCTACAGTGGTTTACGCACTCAGCTGTGGACTTCTACCCTAGGCCTTTGCGCACTCGGCTGTAGAGGCTCTACCTACGCTACAACCCAAGACTTAGACTTGCTCTAAAACTATGACTCTATTACATTTTCAATCTACCCATGTTCACAGACCATGGGTAAGAGATCCACCCATGTCCGCGTACCATGGGTAGATCTCTTATAGCTGACTTTACTTTACAAAACTAAGGGTGGACTACCCTTTGTGAAACATAACACCTTCACTCTCTATGACCACAAAATGTGGAGTATTTTCAATAATATTACAAACATTTGACTTAAGCATGGGCTTTTAGCCCCAAAACTACCTTGGGGAATCCCTCTCCCAACAAAGGCACTAGAACCTTAAGGCTAAGCTCTCAGCCACAGACCCTGGTCATATGATGAATAAAGTAGAAAGGGGTTAAACCAAAGGGGTCCAAAGAACTCGGAATTCACCTGCTTTGTAATGTTTCTAAGTGTAAAGTTCCAATACTAAGAACCTACGATATAGTATTATGGTAGTGTTACTAGGAAGTTTGTGGATCCAATAGCCTTATACAAGAACTTTAGAGGGTTGGATGAGTCAACAACAATGATTCATAAGCAACACATAGGCTGCCAATGTTAATTTCTCCCAACTCTAGAAAGTGGCAAGTTCAATGAATTCAGGCGATAAGAAGAAAGTCATAGGTAGATTAGATGAATCACTGAGGCGGATACATGGTCTAAGAAGAGGCCATAACAGGAATGGCGTGGAGATATTTTCCTCCCATCATCATTCAATTTTCCTTTTTCTTTCATTTTGCAATTTTTTTTTTTTCAAGAAGGGAATCAAATCTATTGTAATTAGTTGGGCAACTGAGCTATCACACATCAAGACAAATAGTTGATAAAGCAGTTGAATCTCTAGCTTAGGTGTTTTATAACTAATTTTAAAATATCTCCCTCTCCTTATAAAAGAGGGAAGAAACACTTAATAGAGGTTCCAAATTTCTGCACCCTAGGGGTCCAAATTCTGTGATTCCACTTTTGGTTCTATTTGCCTGTTCATGAGGGACTTGAGCTATATATCACTAAATGTAATGGAGTAGTGATTTGGACTTCAAGGATTAATGAAACTTTCTAGTTATTCCAAGAAGATGAATGTGCAGTATTTTTTCCCTTGCTTATCACTTCATGTATGTTGTTTCTCCCTTTGAAATAGTGTAATGAGGCTGCACATTTCACTCCAATTCATGGTTGTAAATAGTGAGAAGTACCTGTGTAGTTACATATTTACTTGACTTAATTAATAGCCTACAATACCTATAATGTACACAGATTTAGTTGAGGTTATTTGGTGACAAATTTATTTGTGAACCATAGAGTTTGGGACCTTAATTCATGCTCCATTGTTTTTTCCATTCCACCTCTTCAACCTTCCATACTTCTTTTGGATATTGATGTTGAGGATTGTGTGTTTTGTCCATCCCTTTACATCAATTTCCCTCTGTTATTTCTTCCTATTCACCTTTACTACAACGCCAATATTAAGGCTTCTTATTGTTGTGTGCCTACCACCCGAACAAGGCATTCCTCTTTTTGATTAGCCCAATCTACCCCTTGTATATTCATATCCATGTATTTTCTTAAGTCTAATTAAATGAAAGGTTATTGAACCAAGCCCCCTTTATTATCTTTCTCAACTATGTAACAGTTGGAGTGCAACAAAAACCCCTCACTAACAGTCTTCCAATGCACTCCTCTCTTTAAGATGTCCTAGGTACTAGTCTACAATCAACCCAAAGGATGTATCTAGGAGGCTTTCTATATCTCCTGAAGCACTTGTGCTATAGGTGCTAGAAAAAGTGACAACATATTTCTAGTGCTGTTGTTGGGGAACGAATAAAAATATTTCTCCCTAGGTACTAATTTTTTTTACATTCCCTCTATTAGGTGAGAAAGGGAAGTGTGGGTTGAAGATCTCTCACCTTGAAAACTCCACTCTCTAAATTCTATGGTAAACATCCTGGTGAATCCATTTTCTATATATTTATTTTATTATCCTAGATTTCAAATGGCCTCATACTCAATTTCATGCTAAGAAACTTAAAATTTTCCCTACCTTTGAACTTGTGATCACTCACCTAAAGGGGTTTTCAAAATGGCCATTCCTGCATTCTTGGGCAACATATTTCCCCATTGGATTTTTTTTATCTATTTTTGGTTATCCCAATCATGTCCTTTCATTTCATGAATGTAAAACTTATTTTCCTAGATTCAGTGGAAACACAGATAGAAGGCCTGAATAGCACCTTAAATATCTTCATGAATACATGGAACAATAGGGTATTATTTTTGAAGATGTGCAAATGAAAATTTTCATGTACTCTTTATAAGGTGATTATAGAATTTAGTACAAAACAATACCTCATGGTAACATATCTTCCTTAAAGAGTTTTCACATGGAATTCAATCATTATTGCAAAGGATTATATCCACCGGATGCTCTGTTTGAAGATTGTTATGCATATTTTAATGTTGAAAATATTCCCAAGGTTAATGATCATACTGAAGATGTATGTGGGGCTCCACCTTAAGAAGATATGTACTAGCATTAGGAAGCATCACCTAGTGATTAAGAAAGAGAAGAAAGAAACACCATCAAGCTACAAACAAACCCTCAGAGGTCTTATTCTAACAAATTTGATGATTCTCCTTCTTATGATAAGTATGAATCTGATGGGAAGTCGAGCGATGCAGAACTACAATAGTCCTATTCATCGGAAGATACACATAAATAAGTGGCTCTATTTTACAATTCACATCCTTCATTTGGACAACAAGTTCAAGGACCTCCTCTGATTTATGATTTATATGATTCTTAGGAGGATGAGATGATCATGGACTATCATAGGGATCTACTTACAAACAAGTGGGGAGAGGGCTTCCAGCAACAAATTTTTCAAGAAGAGTCCAAAGTTGAAGAGCCAAGAAAAGTCCATGGCTGCCTATTGCATAAATATTCCTCCTTGGAAACTATTCAAGAAAGGGAGAAAACTACAAATTTTCCTCATCAGTTCAATTATCTAGTAGCTGACAACATGGTATGTTTCTTTGGCCTGCAAAAATATACATCTATTCCAAGGTATGTGTTAAACATTTGGTCTGAAGCTCTTATGGGGTGCATTCACATGTTATTCTCTAATTTTCAAGAATACAGCCCCATTAGAAGGTTCATCGAGGAAATTAAAAGAGCTAAGCATCAACTACCAAGTTGGGAGCACATATCAAATTTTTCATGGCACATGCCTGTGTCAATTGTTGAATTCCTATAGAACAATGGCGTAAGTTACAATACCCTGATGTTGCGATGGTTTCATTGGAATGTTGAATTCACTTGATTTAACTGAGCCTTGTACATAAGTAGGAGTTATACATAAATTAGCTCAGTAGCTAAGCATTTAATTTCCAGTTATTAAAATTTATAATTTTTTATTTCAATTTGATGAGGAAAGGACTCCCTGCAAATAAAGTTCCATGGAGATTTTATGGTTTTAGAGATTCATTATATTATTGACTCCATGCCCGATGGTGAAGGCTACTGGTTTGCAAATTCTCAGCACCTTTCCAACAAGGCATTGTCCCCAGGTGGAGCCAATTGTGGAGCTATAAAAAGGGTCTCTTTCACCTCTAGTTACCTCACATTAATATGTCAATCTGGGAACATTTTTCTATTTCAAAGAGTGTCTCAGTCTGACGCTATCATTTCCCAGAGTAATGCTAGTAGCACAATGTTTGAAAATACAAGAGTAAATGGATGTGCGTTTACAGCTTAACTACTTCAAAAGACTAAATCACACGTTCAGAACATTAAGCAATTTATCAGTCAAGGGTTTGGTAGCAATAACCCATCCCTTTAGAAACTGATGGAAAAGAAATCAGAGAACAGATCGGGGGTCTGGGAGCTGGATAGCAGATGCCAATGCTCACTACAGCCTAAGATTGTCCTTCACACCAATAACAAGAAATGGAACGACAAAGAAATCGAACAACAATGAAATGGAACAACAACCTTGAAATGGAACGGCAATCCTGAAATGAAACAGCAAATCTAAAATGGAACAGCAGGACTAAAATGGAACAGAAATTCGGAAATGGAACAACAGTTGAGGAATAGAGCAGCTACTAAGTCTAACAAGCCATAAGTCTATCAAATCAATTGCATTAATCATAACCAAACATCAATCCTTCACTCTTAAAGATGTACACACAAATGGAACAGCACTGCTTACTGATACAATATGGAACAGCACTGAAAACCATATAGACACAACATACTCAAATAGTAATCTGATTCAATTGTCACTTCGGTTAGAAAGATTACGATTGCATTTCAAGATAGAACAACAGTATTCAAGAATCCAATAATCACAAAGATTAGAGCTTCCAAGATGAATTATGTAATGTTAAGGAACAACCGCATAACACAAAAACTCTGTAATGGAACAACAACAGCATTCTGTAGAAACTAACCGTATTATATCAACACCTAAAAGATCAGTAATATGATGCAGCGTCAATACAATACTTTTGTTTTCAAAAACCTTAATGGATTAAACATGACTAAGCATGTGATATAAACTTTATAAAACACATCAAATTTCCAGATTATGTCGATAAGCAAACCACACAAAAACCACGCGTTATGGTACAAGAGCAAGTGTCCTCCAGGGCCAGGCCCTTAGCCTCCAGGGGTACACCGCTTGAAGTTATTCCAGGCTCAAAGATAAAAGAGTAACCAAGTTTGTATTAATGCATCAAGTAAAATTACAGTAGAGTAGTTCTTAACAAGACACGATGATCAAAGTTTTGATCTTTAAAAGAAATTATATAAAGGCATAACATCCCCCTCTTAGCTAACAGTGCTGCCACTTATATAAGGGTGACGACAGAGATATCTAAATGCAGAAATAGAAGAAACAACAATCCCTCAGGATCAAGGATCTTGAGGGATTCGCAGAACCATTAACCCTGAGTCATTTATTCTCTTCTCTGCGCCGAGCTGATATCTCTGCTTCCTTTCCTGGGCTGATCCATTTTGTTCTGGTTTGCATGCGGTTTCTCATCAAAGGGACAATAGTTAACCCATCTTTGTCTTTTCCTTTAGAACGACAACTTTTCGTTTTTTCTTCCTCCTACACACGGAAACGACAATTGTCAGCGTTCTTGTTTTGCATATTAATCTCACATGTTTTGTTATAATTCTTTATCGTTTTCTAAGTTCATGATGCAAAAAGGTTTGTAAGTCCTAATGAAAAGATACTGAAATAACCATCAAAACATACCTTATTTAGTACTCCACACACCCCCCTACTTACCCTTTTTCATGGCCTCATGAAAACATTGTAGTTGACATGTAAGGCAATGAGTGAGTAGGCTGGAGATGGAATCTCATGTGAAGGCCTACATCCATGATGCATAACTAGGTAGTCAAAGAAATGGCCTGTCTGACCCTCAGGCATCTCATACAGGGCTTGGTATCCGGGTGCAGGGTGCCAAGTAATTGGAATCCGGAACCTATATCCTAACTAGGATGGCCTTGCCCTCAAAGCAATTTCGCCATAGAGGGGAAAACGGTTGGCAGCTAGTTTAATATTCTCATACTTAAATGGTTCTATAAGCTAGATATTCGGATTAGATATTCGATATCAAAATTTAGCTGCATCAATGGAAGGGTCTTTAATAGAGGAAAAGTATTCTAATCCCTACCGAATGACTGCCTCATGCATGGGTCCTAATGCTTCAATCACTCGTGGAGTCTTCATGAGGTTTCTATGTTTCCTCCATAATTGTGTTGGATCCCCAAGCTTAGCTCTTATCCATAAATCTAATCCATTTTCTTGTCTTTGAAAAGCATTATAGGCTTTGAGCCATTTAATTTGATTAACTGCAAATGAAATAAATGCCTGTAATTGAATGTCCCCAACAAAAGGGCCAGGGTTCAGCTCGGTCTCCTGTTCTAATACAAGGTTATGTAAGTAAAATTCACACAATAGTCTCTGAAATTTTACCCCGTAGTCCTTACAGCAGTTTATGAAATCATCTATGGTGCTAATTTGTATGGGAGCACCTGCTTTAACAGCCTTTATTTTCAATTGCAAATACCTTTTCATTAAAAGCAAGGCATAGTTCTTAGCAGGGGCTCTACATGCTAGGACGTCATTGTATAGAGAACACAAGGTATCCATCTGTTTGATAACTACATCTAACCTATGAGTTACCTTTGCGAATTTTTCTTGTTCCTTTCACCACCCTTCGAAGGCCTGGCTTTTGGATAAATTGACGTTGCTTAGCTGCTGTTGCAGTTCTTCATATTTTTCTCGGGGGACTGTTTGCTCCCTAAGCTTTTCTGCTTCTTGCTGAGCTTGTTTCAAACCCTTTTGGAGGGTTACTATTTTTGGATCCCTTTTCCATGCAACAGTGGAGGCCATGAGCTTTACCTGAACTTTCCTATTGCCCTGCTTTGAGTTCAGAACCCTTATTACTCCCGAAAGTGGTGCCTCCATCTGAATTTCCTTATTACGGGTCAACATTTCATCCATTTCTATTTTAACACGAACATCAGTCCATTGTTGTTCCTTTTCAATTGGAACAACAGTCTATTTCTCAGCATCATTTGGAACAACAGCTTGGCTTTTGACGGGGTTTTGAATAGCAGGATGGATTCTGGTCCTCCGCCCCTTGCCCTTAAGGGGTTTTGCTAGAGTGGCCAAATTTTTCCTTCCTGAAGTCCCTTTTACCCTTTGCCTTGCCTTTAGAATCCTAATCTGTTGGTGGAGCCGGACTATTATGTTCAATAATCTCTGTTGTTCCTTTCACAATTCCCTTATTTCCGCCATTTCCTCAGAAGGAACCACAGGCTGTTTACTGTGGTCTGGACTGTGGCTAGTTTCCTAATTTTCTTCCTGGGGTGTTTCTTCATTGTTCTTCTCTGGTTGTTCCGGGGAAAGAACCCTAATTCGTTATGTTATTTCTTGGGAAACTTCTTTTTCTACCCTTATTTCCTCCGGACTTTCTTCTGCTGCCTTCTGGTTGGGAACGGATTGTTCCTGTTCAGTATTTTCTGACATCTTCTCATCATGAACATGCAGTTTTTCTTCTTCTGCCTCCTTTGCATGTGATTCCTCGTGTGCATTTTTCTCCTGGGGTTTCTCTCTGGCATGGAGGTCTGATGGACTGGAAGGTTGGCCATAGTCACCCATATTGGCCAAAACTTTGGCCAGTTCATCTTCTCCTAATGGGTCTTGTAATGGGCTGCCTTCCTGCTATTCCATTTCCTGCTCCTGCTCGGACTGCTCGACTTCCTTTTTTTTGTCTCCTTCTTCCTCAGATTACTCATCTTCTTCCTCTTTTTCTTCTTCTTGTTCTTCTGTAGATTGCTCTGCCTCCTCTTCTTCTTCCTCTTTTGCAGATTTCTCTGCCTCCTCTTCTTTTTGTTCTGCTTTTGCAGATTGCTCTGCCTCCTCTTCGTTCTCTTCTGTAGATTGCTCTGCCTCTTCTTCCTGCATTTCTCTCTCCTTGTCTTCCTTTCCTGACCATGGGGGTTTCTCATCTTCTATTTCTACTGGCTGGCTAGTGCTTTCTTGGGGCTTCTCCAGCCCCCCTCGTAGCCGTGCTAGCCGGATCGATTTCCTGCGCTTTTCTGGTTGCTCAAGTGTGCTGGTGACATGTTTTCGGTTTGCCGATTTCTTGTGTTTTTCTGAATGCTCAGGTGTGCTAGTGACCTGTTTCCGTTTTTCTGGACGTTCGGGTGTGCTGGTGACATGTTTCCATTTTGGGGGTGGTGTGGCCAATCCCCCATTTATAATGGCAATTATCTCTTCCCAGTTTCTCTGCTGCTGGGTGAGGCTATGGTTGACTATCAACCGAATCAATCCATGATGACTAACAACTGACTCTACATGCTGTGCCTTTTTCATGCTCCGTGCAATGTCATGAAGTAATGAATTCAACAATGCAGGTAAATTTATAGAGCATTTTTGTTTTAGAATAGCTAAGAGTTTAAGATGTTGTGGTCTTACCACGTCTTTTCTGCCCTCACAGGTGATAGAGCTTTGGATGGTCTTTGCTAATTCTGCCCACGACTCTCCTAGTGCTGCTGGTAGAACCCCCTTTCCTCGAACTGTCAGGATTTGTCCCTCGTCCTGGAAGATTTCTATAATCTTCTACAACCTCTCCTTTTTTAACGTCCATACTGGTCCAGTGGCTGGCAGTCCCAAGACTTCTGCGATTATGTCGTCGGTGACTACTATGTGTCTCCCCCTCACTTTGAGGTGGTCCTCTTGCAAGTTCTGCAAGAATTCAATTGCCACTATTGCGTTAGACTCCTGCAAGCGGTTAAGATAGGTCAGCCATCCTGCTCTTGCCAGGATTTCCCGAGCAGCAGCAGAGAGAGTTAACACTTGCGGTTCTCTGTGAATTGATCTTCCTCCCATGGTTTCACTATAAATTCTCAAAGGAACGGTATCTGTTTGTGCTGTTGAAACACAAAGAAGCTGACGGATGCAAAACTCATTCAAACTCTAATGTTGCAGCGTATACAGTGGAAATGGCTTTGAACAGCAAGTCATGCAGAAAAAAATAAAAAAATAAAAAGAATTAATATACCATTGGGCCGTGTTATACCCCAGTACACAACTTCCCGAATAGTGAACTGACACGTAATCCAGGGAATGATGAGGTTAACCTCCCCCCGCAATGTGATAGGCTATCCTAGCCATCAAATAAAGGAGCAGTGCCTGCTCTGCAACAAAGTCTTTAAGGAACAGTGTATGGCAATATGCCATGTTTACAAAAAGCAACATATTACTGAAATCAAGGTGTAGAGTTACGTCGCTTTAATACGTAAGAGACTGCGGTGATATGATGCAAGGTTGGGGATAAGACATTTGCCGTAAATAGAGAGTCTCATGCGATCATTGTCAATGGTTCTGTCATGATTGGTGATAATATATATTCATGCGTTATATGGTTGGGGAAATAACATATAATTTATTACCACGACATAAGAAACAGAAGGGTGCTAATAACTTACCTATTGGCGTAGCTAATGCGACTTCGATACCATTAACAGTGCTCTACTGCCGACAGGTGTCCATAACCTTGGTAGAGTTGTTTATTTCACCCATGGAACTATAATCCTTTGTGTATGCTTAGGGAACGTTCTGTAATGTCGAAATGTAGGCCATTATGCTGACTTGGTGACCAGTTAGCCATAATGCCATTCATGAGCAAGGAGCAAATAGTGGGCAGACTGGCTCGTGATGAGACCTCCTATTCCAAGGGTTGTTTGTTTGATATACCTTTTGGACCATATCCCTCGTGTGGTGGCCATAGTGGGAATGCCACTTCACTTTCGTCCTCATGATCATGGTAGGCCAGCTCTTAATGAGACTTCCTATCCTACATTTGACAATTTATAAGTCATGTTTGCTCTTTTTTCTTTGTTTTTCATGAAGTGCCTTCCCTATTTATACACAAAGGGTGGTTCAACACTCCTTAAGAGTAGGAATGGTGGAAGAAGTCTTAACATCCCAATAGGAAGATATAAACCCTTTGCTCTTATTCCTAAATAATAATCAAAGAGGATTAAAATGGACCAACATGATACAGATAACCAATCAGAGCAGAATTAGTAGGACAATGACAACAAAAGTTGATGAATAATCATGTCTTTCCTTCTGTCCTCTTACCAATTCAGGGCAATTTCTTATAAAGATAGTGATTTATGATTGACTGATTTTAGTATGTTGTGATTTTGTTTCCATTACATAAGTGCATAGATGTATTCCAAAAGACTTGAAAGAATAGGAATAATAAGCATCCTCAATTTAAAATAGCAAAAGGAACAAGTTGTTTCAGAGGGAGAGCAAAAGCATACAAGTGGTGTTCCTTTTGAAAAAAAGGAACAACAAAAGTTCATAAATGTTGTTCCTTTGGAAAAGGAACAACAACACACATAGGTACCGTTCCTTTGGAAAAGGAACAACAAGAATCACAAACATTGTTCCTTTGAAAAAGGAACAACAAACGTCAAAAATGTTGTTCCTTTGGAAAAGGAACAACAAAACCAGCAAATGTCGTTCCTTTGAAAAAGGAACAACAGAAATGAAAAATGTTGTTCCTTTGGAAAAGGAACAACAAACAAGCAAATTTCATTCCCTTGGAAAAGGAACAACCGAGATCAAAAATGTTGTTCCTTTGGAAAAGGAACAACAAAAACATACAAATGTCATTCCTTTGGAAAACGAACAACAGCAATCGAAAATGTTGTTCCTTTGGAAAAGGAACAGTAAGAACACACAAATGCCGTTCCTTTGGAAAATGAACAACAGAAATAAAAAATGTTGTTCCTTTGGAAAAGGAATAGCAAAAAACACACAAATGCCATTCCTTTGGAAAAGGAACAGAAAAAATAAAAAATGTTGTTCCTTTGGAAAAGGAATAGCAAAAATGCACAAATGCCATTCCTTTGGAAAAGGAACAGCAGAAATTAAAAATGTTGTTCCTTTGGAAAAGGAACAACAAAAACACACAAATGTCGTTCCTTTGGAAAAGGAATAGCAGAAATAAAAAATGTTGTTCCTTTGGAAAAGGAACAACAAAAACACACAAATGTCGTTCCTTTGGAAAAGGAACAACAGAAATAAAAAATGTTGTTCCTTTGGAAAAGGAACAACAGAAATCAGAAATGTTGTTCTTTTGGAAAAGGAACAGCAAAAATTTTAACAGCAAAACGTTGTTTCAAAGATATGTACAAAAAATAACTCAAGAAATTATGTACAAACTATAAAGAGAAGTAAATTCCTTAATGAATTACAGGTGAGGAAGACTTCTCTTCCTCCCCCAAAATCTCCATATCTGAATCTTGGCGTAGCTATTGGCAGAAGGACTCCCTAGTGGGTGGTTTGCGATAGAGATGAACTCGGTGGCCATTTGCCTTGAAGGCATATCCAGAACCATCAATAGTGATTAGAGTAAGGGTACCATTGTCATGTACCTTCTAGATTTCATATGGTCCCAACCAATGAGTCTGGAGATTCTTGGGGAAGTCCTAAAACCTGGAGTCGTACAAAAGAGCCCAGTCTCCATCATGGAAGACTTTATTTTTAATGAGAGCATCATGCCATTTAGCTCTCTGTTGTTGGATCAGAGCAGTGTTTTGAAGTGCAGAGAGCCTAATTTCGTCCAACTCATTAATCTGCCGTAGTCGATTAATCTGTGCCTCAGTTAGGTCTAAGCCAACTTCCTGTGTTGTCCGTAATGTTTGGATTTCAAATTCTATGGGGAAAATGGGTTGTTCTCCAAACACTAGCTAATAAGGTGAGTAACCAGTGGTGTTATCACTCAGGTTGTCCCTAGGCTCCTGTTTAGGGATACGACCGAGGTAACTACAAACCAATATTTGGATTGCAGGTTCTAGCCCACCTGGAATCAGAGAGGGCTCTCTCTTAATGATTCAACTTTGTTGATGATTTTATGCTAGCTTTTGGTTCAGGGGTTTTTTCTTTGGGTTTGGATGGAAGGTAGAATTATCAAGCAAAGAGGCAAGGTAAGGCCTGATAAGTTTCAAACCTTTGGGTGTGGAGTCATGGATTAAGGCTTACTATTGCGTCTTCTTGATCATAAGAGGATTAAGGAGCGAGATAGCTACACATGATACAATTATCAATCTACCAAAGGGATGGAATGATGAAAATCAGAGATGAAAGGCAAAGGAGAATCATTTCACCATACTGAAAAAGAGGAGAAGTGGATGAATGGTTATCTAGGAGCAGTTAAGAATTCCTAAACTCTCATTCATATGTGAAAGAAAGAGCGTAAACAAGATCATTTAAGTATACATGATCATAGCTATTTCTGATGAAAACATGAAAAAGTGCAGAAATTGAACTTAAGGTGTAGTTAAACAAATCCTAAGCTATTCTTCTTTTATGCAATTTAGATGGTGGAATGGTGGTAAAAACATGAAAATTAACAGAGGTGAGAAAAACTTATTGAATCATGTAGAAGCACAGGAATTCCGTAATCACTCCTTGGCCAATTAAACACATCAAGCAGTTTCGAAATCCATGCTTTCAGCAGTCTTTGATTATAGAAAGTATGACAGTTACAGTGTGGGTCTATGCTTGGAGAAAATGCTGAGAAGAAGATTAAGCAATCTCTTCGACTCACTAACTAACCAACCAACCCCTCACTACATGTTTCAGGGTGGTATATATAAGCAAAATATCATAAAGTCATTCATTACAATTGACCTAAATAGGTCTGCTGGAAAAGCTCTTCTAAAACCTAAGTGTTACTGGAATTAAATGCAGTTAAGTCCTTTGGGCTGCGCTAGAGGCAGCTGAATCGAAAGGAGTGTAATGTGGCCCTTGGAGGCTTGATGTGGTGCTGTTGGAGTAACTGTGCTTCGGGATCTGTAACTTTGTTCTGGTGCGAGGCAAATGTGCAATGATTATGATTTGAGGGTGTTTGAGTGGCTTCACCCACTTTCTTTGACTCTGCTGGAAGGTATTAAATGTTCTCTTGCTTTGGGCCACTGCTTAAGATTTTCGTTGATACTCTTTGCCGCTACATCGATGGCTTCCGCTGCTTGCTGATACTCTTTGACACGCTTGTTCCCTGATGATTTGATCTGATACACTTTAATCTCTGTCATTGGTCCTTTGCTGTCTTTAAACCGGATTAATTTGGCATAATCGGGCGATTTTGGGCTTTTTCGGCGCAAAACGGGCCAAGGAATCAAAATATTCCCCAAAGATTCCCTGAAACGGCATATTTCCCGTAGTGAAGCGCTCGCGCTAATCGCGCATCGAAAACTGCCTCTGTTTCTTGTTCTGGACCTCCGAAGTGCGATTTTTTCTTCCTGTGAGAATTTTCGGCTTTCTCGCTGCTGACGTCAGCATGACATCAGCAGTACGGCGGATGACATCAACCTGCGGTGGGTCCCTGGTACAAAAGTGACATGGTGGGGGTGCTAATACTTGAAGGTGATGCGATGAACTTCTCCGATGCGATCGCAATATCGCATCGGCGGGAAACGGAAGGTATTTTAGTTGTACATTTGGCGCTTGCGACCGCCGATCGCCGACATCGCGATATCGCGTCGGGTGACGACAGATGGGTCATAACTTGCATGGAGAGAATATTGTGATCTTGTGATGCGAGCTGGTTTTCTAGGGTCTGCGGGGTGTTAAGGAAGTCGGCAAGGGGTTTATTTCAGTCGGAAGGAGTGAGTAAGTGGGTCTAAAAGGCTTTTGAGGCTTCTGAAGGGGTCCGATCACCTCAAAGGGAGTTTATACTTTGGAAGGAGTCCATTGTATTTAGAAGATGGTTTGAAGGGGCAGCATGAGGGTTCTTGCTAAGTTTCAGGTAAACTGAGCAATTCCCGGGGGTACTTATGGTTATTTTTCAACTAGGGGGAGGGATATTTACAATGGGGATGATTTGCATAATTTTAGTAGGGAGATGGAAAAATATAGGGAGCTAAATAATAATGTCAGTGGTTAATATGGAGATGGTGAGAAAGCGCTAAGTTCAGGAGATCTTAGGCTGTTATGAGGGGATAGAACCTTTTAGAGAGAGTATGGAACATCTTTGAGTAAAGCAGATGGAACTTAAGAGGTATCAAGCAGATCTTGACCTCTTTTGGGAAGTTAGTTAATGATCGGGGGAGAGGGAGAAAGGGAGTTAGTTATACCTGTTTTTGAGCTTCTCGCATAGAACTACCTGGTAATTTTCTCCTGAGTACAGATGACACCTCGAAACCTGGAACTGATCAGCAATTAAGATTCAGCAGCCTCAAAACTACCTACCCAGCCTACTTACCAAACATTTTTTCTTCTTTTGGTTTGGGTGCACTTAGACTTGCAAACCCATCGTTTCGATTTTTCTTTTTCATGCTTTCCTATCTACAGACTACCCTTATTTCATCCGAGGACCCAAATTAATTTGTTGGGTTCCTTTGATTCTCTACCTATCTAAGAATCTGCCAAGATTGAGCTGTTTGGAAATATTTTCATTCTCTATATTCTAAAACAGGAAATTTAAACCTAGGGAGACAAAGACTAAACTGTTTGGACCTCCCTTTAACTGAAAATTGGTGACACCGGAATAACTTCTCAAAATTTGGAAGGCAGTTAAATGAACTTTGAGTAGCCTTCTTCGCTTGGAGACTGTTAAGCAAATATGGAGCATTGCAGCATGCAAAGTATGACATATTTGGCCTGTAAAAATGTCAATCATGAAATATGAGTAACCTGCTGCAGTAGGAGGCTAACAGTGGCTCCACTTGGGGATGGTTTCTCCTTGTGAGAAGCCAAGAATAGCAGGTCAGAATGCCTTAGTCTTTAGTTGTTGCTGTTCTCTGCAAAATTTCCTTTCACCGGCTGCCTTATTAATCCTACCTACCTACCCTAACCAGCACTTACTTTGCTGTTACGTGAAATCAAATAACCAGTGCAGCCAGTTAAGTAACTGAAAACATAGATGAACTCACTGACTGCTTGTTAATGGACTTGGAAGCACTATTCGATCATGTGCTCCCATAATCAAAATTGTGGCATAGAAAGGTTGCTGCTTATGTATTTGGTCTTCGTCGAGAAAGCATGCTATAGAACTTGAGTTAAGAAGAAGTTCCATGTAGTCTACAATAGGGTCAATAAAAACATTATGTGGGACAGTTTCTTCTGGGACTTCTTGGTTAGATGGAATAGCTGCATCCTTGGTATCAAGCCCTACAACTAATCCTTCAGTCTTTGCCTTGAAAACAAAATTATCCTCAATCTGTAAGTTAGAAGGTAGTACTATTTCCCCATGGTTTGGGGAAGGAAGACTTCGGAAGAATTCTTGGCCTTCTTGGTCAGATGGAACAGCTGCATCCTTGGTAACAAGCCCTGCAACTAATCCTTCTGTCTTTGCCTTGAAACCTAAATTATACTCAATCTGTAAGTCAGAAGGTAGCACTATTTCCCTCTGAGTTGGGGGAGGTAGATTTTGGAAAAATTCTTTAGGGTCGCGGAAACTATATGACTGAATCTGAGATTCCAAGAGTTCAATTTCATTTTCATATATTTCAACAACTAACTCCAGGAAAAGTTTACTCGGGCGTCCTGTTATTTTTAACAACACCAATCTGAAAAATTCTTCATTAAGCTCAAGTTCTGATAATCTTTCCCTGAATTCATCTAAGGCTTCATCAAATGAAAGATCTTCCATAGACCTGGTCATTCGGTCTTAATGTTACTACTTCGGAATATGGGCTTTTTGGCTGTAAAATTGGTTCGTTCCTCAGTGGAGCCTTGATTGAGAATGAAGTGGAGTCCCTAAGTGTATGCCTTAACTTTGAAGTGCCTGATCTCTTCCCACCATCAAAGATCAGAACTAAACATGAAAAGCTCTGAAGAAAAGGAGCACTTTCTCCAAAAAGAGGGGTTTATAGCAATGAACAAAATGATTTAAGTCCCTAGTGGAGTCGCCATTATGTTATCACTCAGGTTGTCCCTAGGCTCCTGTTTAGGGATACGGCCGAGGTAACCACAAACCAATCTTTGGATTACAGGTTCTAGCCCACCTACAATCAGAGAGGGCTCTCTCTTAATGATTCAACTTTGTTGATGATTTTAGGCTAGCTTTTGGCTCAGGGGTTTTTTGTTTGGGTTTGGATGGAAGGTAGAATTCTCAAGCAAAGAGGCAAGGTAAGGTGTGATAAGTTCCAAACCATTGGGCATGGAGTCATGGATTAAGGCTTACTATTGTGTCTTCTTGATCATAAGAGGATTAAGGAGCAAGATAGCTACACATGATACAATTATCAATCTACCAAAGGGATGGAATGATGAAAATCAGAGATGAAAGGCAAAGGAGAATCATTTCACCATACTGAAAAAAGAGGAGAAGTGAATGAATGGCTATCTAGGAGTAGTTAAGAATTCCTAAACTCTCATTCATATGTGAAAGAAACAGCATAAACAAGATCATTTAAGTATACATGCTCATAGCTATTTCTGATGAAAACATGAAAAAGTGCAGAAATTGAACTTAAGGTGTAGTTAAACAAATCCTTAGCTATTCTTCTTTTCTGCAATTTAGCTGGCAGAACGGTGGTAAAAACATGAAAATTAACAGAGGTGAGAAACACTTATTGAATCATGTAGAAGCACAGGAATTCCGTAATCACTCCTTGGCCAATTAAACACATCAAGCAGTTTCGAAATCCATGCTTTTAGCAGTATTTGATTATAGAAAGTATGACAGTTACAGTGCGGGTATCTGCTTGGAGAAAATGCTGAGAAGAAGATTAAGCAATGTCTTCGGCTCATTAACTAACCAACCAACCCCTCACTACATGTTTCAGGGTGGTATATATAAGCAAAATATCAGAAAGTCATTCATTACAATTGACCTAAACAGGTCTGCTGGAAAAGCTCTTCTAAAACCTAAGTGTTGCTGGAATTAAATTCAGTTAAGTCCTTTGGGCTGTGCTAGAGGCAGCTGAATCGAAAGGAGTGCAATGTGGCCCTTGGAGACTCGATGCGGTGCCATTGGGGTAACTGTGCTTCGGGATCTGTAACTCTGTTCTGGTGCGAGGTAAATGTGCAATGATTATGATTTGAGGGTGTTTGAGTGGCTTCGCCCTCTTTTTTGACTCTGCTGGAAGGTATTAAATGTTCTCTTTCTTTGGGCCGCTGCTTAAGATTTTCGTTGATACTCTTTGCCGCTACATTGATGGCTTCCGCTGCCTGCTGATACTCTTTGACACGCTTGTTCCCTGATGATTTGATCTGATACACTTTAATCTAAGACATTGGTCGTTTGTTGTCTTTAAACTGGATTAACTTGGCACGATCGGGTGATTTCAGGCTTTTTCGGCGGCCAAGGAATCAAAAGATTCCCCAAAGATTCCCCGAAACGGCCTATTTCCTGTAGCGATGCACGATTAGCGCTTCGCACTAATCGCGCATCGAAAACTGCCTCTATTTCTTGTTCTGGAGCTCCGAAGTGCGATTTTTTCTTCCTGCGCGAATTTTCGGCTTTTTGGCTGCTGACGTCAGCAGTACGGCGGATGACGTCAGCCTGCGTTGGGTCCCTGGTACAAAAGTGACATGGTGGGGTGCTAATACTTAAAGGTGATGCGATGAACTTCTCCGATGCGATCGCAATATCGCATCAGTGGGAAACGGAAGGTATTTTAGTTGTACATTTGGCACTTGCGACCGCCGATTGCCAACATCGCGATATCGCGTCGGGTGATGACAGATGGGTCATAACTTGCATGGACAGAATATTGCGATCTTGTGATGCGAGCTGGTTTTCTAGGGTCTGCGGGGTGTTAAGGAAGTCGGCAAGGGGTTTATTTCGGTCGGAAGGAGTGAGTAAGTGGGTCTAAAAGGCTTTTGAGGCTTCGGAAGGGGTCCGATCACCTCAAAGGGAGTTTATACTTTGGAAGGAGTCCATTGTATTTAGAAGATGGTTTGAAGGGGCAGCGTGAGGGTTCTTGCTAAGTTTCAGGTAAACTGAGCAATTCCCGAGGGTACTTATGTTTATTTTTCAACCGGGGGGAGGGATATTTACATAGCGGATGATTTACATAATTTTAGTAGGGAGATGGAAAAATATAGGGAGCTAAATAATAATGTCAGTGGTTAATATGGAGATGGTGAGAAAGCGCTAAGTTCAGGAGATCTTAGGTTGTTACGAGGGGATAGAACCTTTTAGAGAGAGTATGGAACATCTTTGAGTAAAGCAGATCTTCACCCAAGCTAATGCTATGGGAATGATGGAACTTAAGAGGTATCAAGCAGATCTTGACCTATTTTGGGGAAGTTAGTTAATGATCGGGGGAGATGGAGAAACGGAGTTAGTTATACCTGTTTTTGAGTTTCTCGCATAGAATTGCCTAGTAATTTTGTCTTGAGTACAGGTGACACCTGGAAACCTGGAACTGATCAGCAATTAAGGTTCAGCAACCTCAAAACTACCTACCCAGCCTACTTACCTAACATTTTTTCTTCTTTTGGTTTGGGTGCACTTAGACTTGCAAACCCATCATTTCAATTTTTCTTTTTCATGGTTTCCTATCTACAGACTACCCTTATTTCATCCGAGGGCCCAGATTAAGCTGTTGGGCTCCTTTGATTCTCTACCTATCTAAGAATCTGCCAAGATTGAACTGTGTGGACAGATTTTCATTCTCTATATTCTAAAACAGGAAATTTAAATTTAGGGAGACCAAGATTAAACTGTTTGGACCTCCCTTTAACTGAAAATTGGCGACACCGGAATAATTTCTCAAAATTTGGAAGGCAGCTAAATGAACTCTGAGTAGCCTTCTTCGCTTGGAGACTATTAAGCAAATATGGAGCATTGCAGCATGCAAAGTATGACATATTTGGCTTCTAAAAATGTCAATCATGAAATATGAGTAACCTGCTGCAGTAGGAAGCTAACAAGTGGTACTCCTCCATGTTTTTTTGTAAGCCCACAGTGCTTCAGGTAGTCTGGCAGCCCAATCACGTCTATGTGATGCAACAGTTTTCATTAGGATTCTTTCTATTATTTTATTGCTTCTTTCTACCTTCCCATTTTCCTGTGGGTGGTATGGAGTAGTGATTTTATGTTGGACATGATAGTTGTTGAGTGTTGCAGCTATTCTGTTTCCAGCAAATTATGGTCCACTGTCTGTAATTATCTCTCTTGGAAGGCCATAACGTACAAATAGATGGAACAAGAACTATATGACAGAGTCCTCTATAGCTCTTGGCAATGCCTTTGCTTCAACCCACTTGGTGACATATTCTGTTGCCACCAAAATATATATTTTCTGGTTTAACGATGGGTTGATTGGTCCGACAAAATCAAGAGCCCACCGCTCGAATGGTTCGATGACTAGTTGTGGTTTCAGAGGCATCTCATCAGACTGACTAGGGCGCCCCACTCTCTAGCAATTGTCACAGGCTTGGACAAATTTCTTTGCATCTTTGAAAATCGTGGGTCAATAATACCCTGTTTGTAGCACTTTATGTCCAGTTCTCCGATCAGCGAAATGTCCACCACATGGTCCGTCATGGTAGGCTTTCAAAATGCCAAAGATTTCATCCTCTCGAACACATCTCTTGATATGCATGTCTGCCCCTATGTGAAACAAATAGCCCCTAATCCAAGAAAATCTAGTACTTCGTTGAACAATCTGTTTTCGCTCATTAGGGGTTAGATGCTTTGGTAACTTACCTACTGCTAGATAATTGGCCACATCAGCATACCATGGTGTTTGAACAACCACAACAAACAGATGCTCGTCTGGAGATTGATCTTCAACTGCTACTGCATCAACTGGCTTTGGCATTCTTGAGAGGAAATCAGCTACCGGATTTTCTTTTCCAGGTCGATTCTTGATTCTAATATCACATTCCTGCAATAAAATCATCCATCTAGTTATTCTTCCATTTGTGATAGGCTTGTTTGCTAAATATTTTATGGCAGAATGATCTATGTACAAGATAACAGGATATCCAATAATGTAATGTCTGAACTTATTGACAGCATGTATTACGGCTAGAAATTCTTTTCCAGTAACAATGTAGTTTAATTCAGTAGGGGATAAATTTTTGCTAATGTAATAAATTGCATATGGTTTTCTATCCTCTTCCTACCCAAGGACCGCTCTAATGGCTGTATTTGAGGCATCAGATGATATTTGGAATGACAAATCCCAATTTGGTCCTCGAAGGACTGGGGCTGTGGATAAGAGCTTCTTCAGAGCCTTGAAAGCATGTTCACATTTTTCTGTCCAAAGAAAATCAACGTTACCTGTTAGTGCATACAAAGGTGTAGCAATACGTGAATAATGTTCTATAAACCTCCTATAATAACCAGAAAATCCAAGCAAGCTACGTACCTCTGTTTCAGTGGTGTGAGTAGGAATGAGAAAAAGTAGTTGAATTTTGGTTAGGTCTACATGAATGCCAGCTACTGAAATATAGTGTCCTAAAATAAGTCCTTCCGTCATCATCATATAGCATTTTTCATGGCTTAAACAAAGCGTGGTAGCAATGCAGCGGTGTAGGACTTTTTCTAGTGTATCCAGTGCTGGATCGAACTCATCTTTGTATGGAGTAAAGTAATCCATATATACTTCAAGTCTTTCATTTGTTAAGTCTGCAAAAATGCTAAGGATAGCCCTTTGGAATGTGGCAGGGGCATTGCATAAGCCAAAAGGTAAAACTCAATAGGCAAATGTTCCCCAAGGACAAGTAAAAGTAGTTTTGTCTTGGTCTTCAGGGGCAATCTGTATTTGATTGTACCCACTGAAGCCGTCGAGGAAAGAAAATAATTTCTTTCCTACCAAAGTGTCTAATACTTGGTCGATGAATGGGAGAGGGAAGTGGTCTTTTTGTGTTGCTTTATTTAGGTCCCTGTAGTCCACACAGATTTTCCATTTCCAATTCTTTTTTGGTACCACCACAAGCGGCGAGACCCATTTACTATCAGAGATAGGGTAGATAAAATTAACATCTAAAAGATTTTTAAGTTCAGCTTTTACCACATCTTTTAGATGAGGATTTAGTCTTCTCTGTGGCTGTTGAACAGGTTTTGCATCTTTTTCTATGTAAATGTGGTGTGTACATAACTGGGGGTCAATTCCTTTCATATCGGGGTAGTCCCATGCAAATGCTTCTTTATATTTCCTTAACACATGGATGAGCTTTGTTTCTTGTTCGGATGTGAGGTTGGCATTAATGTTTAAGGTTTTTCCCGGTTCAATTTCCACAATTTTACTATCTGCAACAGAGGTGATAGGGATTGTATGATCATGTGTATCTTTCCGAGGATCCTCTTCTAATTCGTTATCAAATGATGCTTTTATCATATGACATTGTGTGTGAGATGTGAGTTCAGTTTGACTAATGAAATTATTGATGGCATCATCTTCTATTTGGTCTTTGAAATCAAGTGCTTCTTGTATAGTTAATGGAGATCTAATGTTATCAGTAAGATATGATACATGGTGCCTATTAGTTTTGACTATTGTGACACTTGGTTACACTGGGGGATATAGAACTAAGTTATTGATATCTGTTCCCCTGGTTATGGTCATATTTCCTTGCCGACAGCCAATATAGGCATCGGCAGTGGTGAGCCAAGGTCTTCCTAGAATCAATGGATATCCATCAAGTCGGGTTTTGGGATTTATTATTAGAAAATCGGTTGGATATTCCCAGGAGTCAACATAGACCATGACATCATGTAGTATTCCCTCTGGCCTAACCATAGATTGATCAGTCAATTCTAACAAAGTAGAGGTGGGTTCTACAGATGTAATGCCTATATTTTGGCAAGTAGTGGTTGTTAAGATATTGATTGTAGCTCCACGATCAACTAAGGCATTGGGCAGGGTTTGACCATAAATTTGGACAGTTACTATTGGGTTTCCTAGGTCTTTGTATTTAATGGGTGTTTCGTTTCCTGATAACAGGTCAGATAGAGTGCCGACTACTTGGACTCTTGGATTATTTGTTATATTCCTCCTTGGTCTTTTTATGCACAATTCTTTGATAGTTTTTGCGTATATCGGGATGTCTTGAATGTCTTGGAGGAATGGAACTTTTATGTACAAATTTTGTAATTCTCCCAAAATGTCAAAATTAGGCTGCTATATAGGTCGAGGTATGACTAATTATTCTAGGAACGGGGGAGAGGATGTAGTTTCTTGATTATGAGTTTGTTGTTTATTCACATCCTCTTCATGTGACAAATGTTCTCTTGGTAACTGATCTTCAACCTGAACTGTCTTATCTCCCTCGGTTTGAATAATACGCCCAGATCTTAACTCAAGATCATTACACTCTCTCAGATCGGCTCCTCCTTTTGGTGTTTCTATGATTTGGAGAGATTGGACTAGTTTGTTATTTGGGTTGGGGTTGGGTTGGGCTGGGAGTTGTAGTCTCAGATTAGACTGGGGATTTTGTTGTAAAGCTGGCAGTGTAGGTTGAGGGAGAGGAATAGTTCCTACTAGCTGATGCATTGGTCTCTGCCAGTTTGTCTGCCAAGATGGGCTTTGTCAAGTAGGGGGAGTCCATTGTGGTGGGTATGGGTTGTTTTGCCAATATGGTGGAGTATAAGGATGGTCTAGCTAACCAGATTGGCTTGCATGATTCAACAACAAGTTTGAGGAAGGAAAGGAAGGAAATGACTTTGGTGACCAGTTTGGAAATGGGGGCTGGAATTGACTTTGCGACATATTATACTGTTGAGCATTATACTCTGGATACTGGAAAGAAGAAGTTGGGTCTGGAAACATACCAGATTGTCGCCGCTGCCATTGACGGCGCTGGTTGAGCAAATACACCGATTCTGGCTCTTCTTCTGCTTCCTTATAGACTGCTTTCAGTCCAGGCAGTAAGGGACAGCTTTCCGTAGGGTTATCTTTTGTACAGATGGCACATGTTTGGACTGCATCGAGTGGGAACTCCTTATGGCTATGCTTCTTCCTACATCTGGGACAGAAGATTGCCAAATTCTGTTCTGCCTCCATTTGCTTCTGCTTGGCCTGAAAAATATCCAATTGTGTAGTCAGTGTCCCTAGTATATCAGTTTTAAAATTTTCCAATAAATTTCCAATTTCCACACGTGTTACTCCTTCTGACGAGATTTTATTATCTCTTACAAACCGATCATGTTCTGCCGATTTTACTCGTGTACTGCCTCTTGAGCTCCTGATACATAAATCAATAATGTCAGCAAAAATTTCTTGATAAATATCTCCTTTTCCCATGATGTATAATGCTTCGATCCATTGTTCCTTCATGCCCCTTATTAATGCTATTTTCAACATGTTATCAGGTAAAGGCAATGGTGCATAGGGATATCTTTGTAGATTATACTGAAAATGTTCCACATACTTCTCTAATGTTTCATTTGGTCTAGCTATCATCTGGAATATTTCATCTTTTAGTACTCTAGAGCTACAATAGTACTGATATTTTTTTAGAAAGGATTCTTTCACTTTCTCCCAGTTATTTATAACCCCACCACCTAATCCCATAAACCATCTTAAAGCAGCCCCTTTTAGCGTAGAGGGAAACAGTTTCAGTTTCTGGGGGTCAGTGGTGTAATCATATCCCCTGCACAGTACATCAAGTTCAAATAAAAATGCATCCAGGTCTTCTGATGTAAGCCCGTGGAATGTAGGGATATGTTGAAGAGGGATTGCTTTCATGGGCGCATTTGCTGCAGAATCCACTATGGGGTATTGTAATGTAGAGGTTTGGGTGTTTGGCTGGTTTTGAGCCATTGGGTTGAATATATGCCAATAACCTTCTGGGATATCTAGGAGGGTATTCTTAGGTTGAGAGGGAATAGCTCTAATAGGAATAGTTTTAATAGCACTTCCTCTATCTCGGACTATCAACTGAGGAGATTGGGTTTCTTCAACGGTGATTTTTGCAGCACTTCATTTGTCTGGGCTGTTCAATGGCTGAGTTGTCCTAAGAGGAGATCTCGGTTTCTCAGTTTCCCCTGTCTCTCCTCCTCCTTCACAAAGATTACTGAAATTACCTTCCTACAATAGCTCTGGAGTAGAATTTTCAATTTCTTGAAACTCCTGCTCTTCAGTTTGACTATGCACCTTAACAAAGGCTATAGATGGTGAACCTGTGGCCTGAAGGGAGCTAGTAGGTTGTTTAGAAATAACTTTCCTGGGTCCTACTGAGGGATGAGATTAAGCTTTCCTGTAGATTTCGTCTATGAAGGTTGATCGCCCAAGGGTAACCGGCCCCTTAGCTTTTTCTGGCTTGGGTAGAGGTTTGGAATTTTTTTCTGGCTTTTTTTGCTTAGTCATACACTCAAATTAACTACTAAATCCTACTTAAACAAACAACAGCAAATCTACAGGAAAGCAGGCAAAGGAGCAGGGATTTTACATGCTCCACACGTAGGTTCTTACCTTCCGTTTTCAAAACCCAATTCTTCCCTAGCAGGTTCGTACACTACTCTGAGAAAAAGAACAAATGGCTACAATCTTTCCCTGGCAACGGTGCCAAAATGTGGAGCTATAAAAAGGGTCTCTTTCACCTCTAGTTACCTCACATTAATATGTCAATCCGGGAATGTTTTTCTATTTCAAAGAGTGTCTTAGTCTGAGGCTGTCATTTTCCGGAGTAATGCTAGTAGCACAGTGTTTGAAAATACAAGAGTAAATGGATGTGTGTTTACAGCTTAACTACTTCAAAAGACTAAATCACACGTTCAGAATATTAAGCAATTTATCAGTCAAGGGTTCGGTAGCAATAATCCATCCCTTTAGAAGCTGATGGAAAAGAAATCAGAGAACAGATCAGGGGTCTAGGAGCCAGACAACATATGTCGATGCTCACTACAACCTAAGATTGTCCTTCACACCAACAACAAGAAATGGAACAACAAAGAAATTGAATAGCAATGAAATGGAATAGCAACCTTGAAATGGAATGGCAATCCTAAAATGAAACAACAAATCTAAAATGGAACAACAGGACTAAAATGGAAAAACAATTTGGAAATGGAACAATAGTCAAGGAATAGAGCAACAACTAAGTCTAACAAGCCGTAAATCTATCAAATCAATTGCATTAATCATAACCAAACATCAATCCTTCACTCTTAAACATGTACACACAAATGAAACAACACTGCTTACTGATACATTATGGAACATCACTGAAAACCATATAGACACAACATACTCAAATAGTAATCTGATTCAATTGTCACTTCAGTTAGAAAGAATACGATTGCATTTCAAGATAGAATAGCAGTATTCAAGAATCCAATAATCACAAAGAACAAAGCTTCCAAGATGAATCCTGTAATGTTAAGGAACAATCGCATAACACAAAAACTCTGTAATGGAACAGCAACAGTATTCTATAGAAACTAATCGTATTATATCAACACCTAAAAGAACAGTAATATGATGTAGCGTCAATACAATACTTTTGTTTTCAGAAACCTTAATGGATTAAACACGACAGAGCATGTGATACAAACTTTATAAAACACATCAGATTACCATATTACGTCGATAAGCAAACCACACAATAACCACGTGTAATGGTATAAGAGCAAGTGTCCTCCAGGGCCGAGCCCTCAAGCTCCAGGGGTACACCGCTTGAAGTTGTTCCAAGCTCAAAGATAAAAGAGTAACCAAGTTTGTATTAATGCATCAAGTAAAATTACAGTAGAGCAGTTCTTAACAAGACACGATGATCAAAGTTTTGATCTTTAAAAGAAATTATATAAAGGCATAACATCCCCCTCTTAGCTAATAGTGTTGCCCCTTATATAAGGGTGATGATGGAGATATCTAAATGCAGAAATAGATAAAACAATGATCCCTCAGGATCAAGGATCCTGAGGGATTCGCAGAACTGTTAACCCTGAGTCATTTCTTCTCTTTTCTACATTGAGCTGATATCTCTGCTTCCTTTCCCAGGCTGATCCATTTTGATCTGGTTTGCATGCGGTCTCCCATCAAAGGGACAACAGTTAATCCGTCTTTGTCTTTTCCTTTAGAACGACAACTTTTCTTTTTTCCTCCCTCCTGCACATGGAAACGACAATTATCAGCGTTCTTGTTTTGCATATTAATCTCACATGTTTTTTTATAATTCTTTATCATTTTCTAAGTTCATGATGCAAAAAGGCTTGTAAGTCCTAATGAAAATATACTTAAATAACCATCAAAACATACCTTCTTTAGTACTCTAAACCAATGTTGTCACCTATTGCAAAATGAGTTTTCAGTTGTCGAAAGTGGAAAATAATAGATAGGCTTTCAGTCATCTTCCAAGTCACAAAAAGACTCAAAGTCTAAATCAGACCCTCTACATTGGAAATTTCCTTGAACATGCTTTCTAATGGTATGTAGAAGTCCAAAAATGGACTCCTCAATCAAAATTTATGGTACTCTAAGGTTAAAAGATTAAAGCCTAAAAGAAAGGAGGAAAATGGGAGGTTAAGAAACATGGCACATCGATGCATCACATGAGAGAAGTGTGATATTAATGATTACAATCAGAGGTCCAATATCGACGATCAAAGGTCTAGGGTGAATTGACGATCGAAGATCACAATAGCACAAACATGTTACAAATCAGAAATCGACGATCTTAAAGTGACCACTATAAAGAAATTGCGGCAAAAGAACACCTATAGTGTAAACTACAATGGGATGCCTATAAGCATTTAACAAATGAACTTAGTCGCAAAACTAGAAGAGGGCATGCCTTTTCTCTCTCCTTTAGAGGGCCATGTGTAAAAATATCATTGGTCTCGATAAACCGGTATGGGGGACATGTGGCATGCATATCTCGCATTTTCAAGGGTCCAAAGAGGTAAAAACAGGGTAAAACGCTACACTACTCATGAGGTACCATGTGGTAGAGGATGACGTCAGATCAAAAATCGATGATCATCGAAATTGAAATGTTGTAACTCCATAGTTAGATCCTAGATTGGAAATCATCGATAAGAGAGCTCTAATGTGGGGGTTGGCCCATAGTCAAAAATAGTTTGGAGAATCCAAAGCATAGCTGGAAGATGAGTACCAAAGGCCTATTGCAATCAGGGATTGCAAGCCTGTCACGACTCCAATGTAAAAGACCTGACTGGAAACCTCTGATGTAGAGAAACTCCAATATATTGGGCTAGTCCATGGTTGCGGAAGTGCTTCAAATTAATTGGATGCTAATCTATTTACAAAGGGAAAAGGCCTCCCAATAGCAAAAAAAGGCCCTTGCATCTTAGGGCTAAGCAGATGGTCATAGCGCCTAGTCATATGATGAAGAAAGAAAAAAGGGGCTAAAACAAGGGGGGCCAAATATCCGAAAACTCGCTTGTTTTGTAATGTTTTTAAGTGTAAAGTGAAAATATTGAGAACCTCTTATATAGTGTTACAACAATGTTACTAGGAATTTCATGGATCTGGTAATGTTATACATGAAGTCTAGAGGGATGGATGGGTCAACAACTATGATTCACGAGAAATGCAGATGCTACCACTGTTAATCACTCCCGTCTCCAGCAAGTGGGAAGTTGATTGAATTAAAGTGGTTAAAGAGGAAAGAGATAAGCCGACTAGCTGAATCACTGAGGTAGAGACATGGCCTAAGAAGATGCGAAAATAGGAATGGCATGGAGATACTTTCTTCCCATCACCATTCAGTTTTTCCTTTTCCTTTTATTCTGCAAGTTTTGTATTTCAAGAAGGGAATCAAATTTATTATAGTCAATTGGGTAGTCGAGCTATCACATGCTGAGACATCTAGTTGATGAGACAGTTGGATCTTTGGCTGAGATATTTTGTAACTAATTTTCAAAGCTCTCCCTCTTGTTATAAAAAGAGGGAAGAAACACTTAATGGAGGTTCCAGAACTCTGCACCCGAGGGGTCCAAATTTTGTGATTCTACTTTTGGTTCTATTTTCCTATTCATGAGGGACATTAGCTATATACTGCTAAATGTAATGGATTGGTGATTTGGAATATTCAAGTATTAGTGAAACTTCCTAATGATTCCAAGAAGATCAATGTGCCATATGTTTTGCATTGTTTATCACTTCATGTATGTTCTTTCTCCCTTTGAAGTAGTGTAATGACGCTGTAGGTTTCACTCCAATTCACGGTATTATGTTTGCTACAAAATAGTAAGAAGTACCTGTGTAGCTACATAGTTACTTATGTTAATTAATAGCCTACAATACCTGTAATGTATGCAGATTTTCTTGAATTTATTTGGTGAAAAATGTATTCATGAACCATAGAGTTTGGGACCTTAATTTGTGCTCCACTATTTCTACCATTCCACCTCTTCAGTCTTCCGTACTTCTGCTAGATATTGTTGCTAAGGATTATGTGTTTTTTCTAGCCCTCGGAATCGATTCCCCTCTGTTATTTCCTCCTATTCACCTTTACTACAACGACAATATTAAGGGTACTTATTGTTGTCTGTCGGCCACTAGAATAAGACATTCCTCTTTCAGATTAGCCCGATCTACCCCTTGTATATTTAGGTCCATGTATTTTCTTGAGTCTACTTAAATGAAAGGTTATTGAACCAATCCCCATTTATTATTGTCACGCGGAATCAGTCGATCTTGCGGACAAGACAGACCTTCCTAGAATCTAATGAAGAGCTAATGACAAACAACCAATCAAACACTATCTTTCTCTAAATGCGCTTTATAGGTAAACAAGGAAACCAATTAAATAGCAGCTGTCTATCCAATATTATAAAACATATCCAACATGAAAGTTAAGGAGTCCATGAAACAAATAGCATAAGATACTTGTTGAGAAAAATGAGCTTGATTTTATTAATTCAAAAGAAAAGAACCTTACAACCTTTGCCTTGATGCTGTACAAGCTCCTTCCAGGGTCCAACAAGAAGTC
>APFE031314561.1:68460-96008 GCA_000404065.3 Pinus taeda
AATTGGATTTCTCCTACCGCAAGATAAAGCTACTTGTTTGTTTTACTTATCTTGGAGAGTTAATTACTCCCTACTCCAAGATACTAGCCTAAGCTATATTGGCGTATCAGAGCCCTAGAAACAAAAATTTTCTAGATTGATTTTATATTAAGCGTGATTTTTAATGGTTTTTGATTAAGGCAAAAGGTGATGGAGATGAAACTTATGGTGTAAATACTCGACACAAAATCACTATAAAGATGCACTTAAGATGACTAACTAATCTTTTCTCTTCAATGAAGTTCTAGCTAAGAAAGAGTTGGAAGATGCAAATACTTTAAAAACACAAATCTTTCTTTAACGATCAAATCAAAAGAAGAGTATTCGTTTCAATGCACTAAAAAACGAGACAACTAATTATTTCCACAAGAATTTCTCTTTTCATTCGAAAACTCAAATGCTACTAAGAACATGCTTTTTCAAAAGAGACCTTTCATTTTTTATTTAAAAACATTAAAAACTATAACTAAAGCAAATCTTTGAGAAAACTATTTAATGAAGTAAACTTAAGATCTATAAACTAACAAAACCCTATTTGAAGTAAAAAGCTTACAAAAGTGTTTTTGAGGATGTTTTACTTGGTCACAAGCAAACCAAGGACTAATTTGTTCAGAATCACAAATAAGTCAAGAACAACCAATTTTGCATTCCTTTTTTAAAAATGAAAATCCAAACTTTAAATCACAAGTCTATCGAAGTTTTAAAAAGAGAAAACTCAAAGCGGATTTCTCAACAAGGGGAGATTTCAAAGATGGTCAGACTCTCAAGAAGACTGGTAGACACTAAGGTGATCTGAAGTCCCTACAGCCTCTAAGCTCAGAGCCACTACACAACCAAATCGAAAAACAAACCCAACAAGCAAAACTTCTAGGAATTTCACCTAAAACCCTAATGCTAATGAAATTAAACCAAGGAAAGATTTCAACCAGTCACATGCAGGTATGGGCAGAGGACAACCACTAGAAAAACAAAATAAAATTAACTAAAAGAGCAAAAGTCAAAATTTTCAAAAATTTAGCAGGGTACGCAGGTGCAGAGTTCACCCAGGTGCGGGTACGCTCTGTGCACAAAACCAAAGTGCGTACAGGTACGCACTGTGATATAAGCGCAGGCTGCGGACTTCAACCAAAGTAATGAAAAAGAAAAACAAAGCTAAATCCACTAAGTCTACCCAAAGCCACACACAATAAGCCAAAAATAGAAACAAAAGGCAAGTTTCTCAAGTCAAATAAAAACGAGGAAAACAATCAAGTCCCCAACGGAGTCGCCATTTTGTCACGCGGAATGAGTCAATCTTGTGGACAAGATAGACCTTCCTAGAATCTAATGAAGACCTAATGACAAACAAACCAACCAGACACTATCTTTCTCTAAATGTGCTTTATAAGTAATGGAAAACAAGTGTGTTTTAAGGCCTACCTCATGTCCAACGCAAGTTTGGAGATGCCTTCGCTCCTTTGATCCAAGTAAGTTCCTTTGTCGCAAACCTGCAAGCACAAACAAGGCAAACGATTAAATAGCACCTGAATATCCAATATTATAAAACATATTTAACATGAAAGTCAAGGAGTCCATGAAACAAATAACGTGAGATACTTGTTGAGAAAAATGAGCTTGATTGTATTAATTCAAAAGGAGAAGAACCTTACAACCTTTGCCTTAACGCTGTACAAGCTCCTTCCAGGGTCCAACAAGAAGTCTCCTCTACTTTGACAAGCTTCACTCACTCCCTAATGGGGCCAAAAAGGTATGTGATCTCTACTCTTAAGCTCAAATAGGAAGTCTTGATTTCACTAGCATTTACCCTCAAAAGTTCAGCTTCTAACCTCCCTGGCCACTGACCCAATGCCTCAATTTATAGTGCAATGGAGATCATTTACCAGCTCCTCCTTCAAAGGGATAGAGTCCTCCTTCAAAGGGATAACTCCTCTCAACAAGGGATTAGTTCCTCCTATGATGGGATGCATGAACCGCTTGGAGCGAACAATCCACGTAACAAATGCTTCTAGAAAAACTCTAGAATCAACCCAAGATGAGTTTTAAGAGAAAATTCGCCTTTTGACTTTACAGGGGTACGCACCCTTCTATAATACAGAAGGTATAATACCAGATATCTTGAACAAAAGGTGCGGGCCCGCAGGAAAAGCTAAGAGAAAGTGCGGAACCAGAGTTATATTGATTTTTTGATATCTTTCTCTCTTTTTTCAAGCTTGTTTTGAAGAGATGAGGTTTAAGAGTTGCTTAGGAAGCTGGTATAGGTGATGACACACCTACACCGACTACAAATAATCAAGGTGGCGATATTTTTGTGTAACAATTATCTTTCTCAACTACGTGACAATTGGAGTGCAGTAGAAGCACCTCACTGACAATCTTCCAATGCACTCATGTCTTTAAGATGTCCTAGGCACTGGTCTACAATCAACCTAGAGACTATCTCTAAGAAGATTTCTATATCTCTTGAAGTACTTGTTCTACAAGTGATAGAAAAAGTGACAACAAGTTCCTATATAAATTGATTTTCAGATTACTCTTTTTTTCCAGTGTGCACAGGAAAAAATGGATGCTACACATAGGCATTTGAACTGGTCACTTTTCATGGAACATCAAGGTTGCATCACGATTTGATTTCCATATGAATTTACAGGTATATAATTGTATTATTCATATCAATACACATGCATAGGGGCCAAAAATTCAATCTTTAATTTGAATGGCCTGGATTTAATGAGAGTAGGCCTTGAGGCCTCTAGATCGATTACATACCTGTGTGATGAAGTGATGGAATGCTGAGAGCACCATGTTGAGCACCATAACATCTGTTTCAATACCACATGACATCCCAAAACAAAAATCCCATGATATCCTTGGAT
This sequence comes from Pinus taeda, assembly GCA_000404065.3. Taxonomy (NCBI): domain Eukaryota; kingdom Viridiplantae; phylum Streptophyta; class Pinopsida; order Pinales; family Pinaceae; genus Pinus; species Pinus taeda. The sequence continues at coordinate 71,373 of APFE031314561.1, forward strand.
TTGAGGGAGAAATAGAAGCCTCTCTGAAGGGTCACTAGAATGGTGACCCTTATTTCAAGATTTATCGAGCCTACTTCACGACAGTTAATGTGTAGGGGTTGTACATGCCAACTGTTGGATAATATACTTGTTTAAATATAATGGTGGGCATATACAACCCCTATGCATTAACTGTCACACAATAGGTTGGATAAGTCTTGCCCATCCTTATGCACTCAACATCCTCTTGTTTTCATAGTAATGACCCTTGGCGAGCCCACCCACACACCAATTGACTCAACTCAGCGTGTCTAACTTGGATGAAATCATGGAAAGTTGAACCCACTCCTTATTATAGAGAGTCAGTAACATAGCAGGGAGCTTCTCCCAACTAAGATACCCATCAAGAGTCCTAAGTAACATTTGATATTGATGTAGGTGATATAGAGGTTGTTAGATTTAACCATTTGCAAGGACTAAATTTACTATCAAGTAATTTTAGCTCTAAGGTAGAAATGGCCTTGACATGGGCACAACAAGAGAAAATCGACTTGAATGCCAAAAGAGATATTCGGGTCATATCTAAAACAAATGAAACAATAATGCCACAAATCATAAGAATGGATTGTGGTGTTAAAACCATCTGGATAAATTACCACACACTTTTGTACCGACGGAAAACTCTATGATCAAACTTCATATATGCATTTCAACCTTGATGATTTAAGTTTGTATTTTAATTTCTTTCTTATTTAGCTTAATAAAAAAAAAATATTGAATAATAAAAACAAAATTAATGTCAAATGTAAATAAAATATTTTGATATTTATTTTAATTAAAATAATTTTATATTAAGGTATAGTTGAGTATTAAGGATATATCATTAATATTACATTTAAAAATAATAAAAATAACAATTAAAAATAAATTAAAAAAAAATAATAATAACAAAAAAATGTAGTGTTGACTTTAAAGACAATAGTTCAATTTCACTCTTAATTTTACATCCATTTTATATAGAGATAAACTAATTTAAATAAAGGGAAAAAAAATAATAATTTACATTTAAAAATCAAAGAGATATGTAATTTCTTCACTACTTATATGGAATTGATAGATGTCATGTACAAACAATATACTTTATATTACATGATAAGTGATTCAAATCTATATTTAGTTGACATATAATAGTTTAAATAAAATAATATATTATATATATATATATATATCAGATATATATATATATATTATCCTTAACCATAAATAAAATATTTCAAATGTCTCTTTAAATAATATAGTTTTAAATCAAATTTATCTAAACAAAAACAACATAATTCGAAATTAAAAAAATTCTTCTATTTCTTATATGTAATTTATTGCAGTCCTAATATGGAACTAATATATAACATTTCAAAAATATTAATAGCAAATAAAGTTTAATATGGATTTTATATATAAAGAGAGAGATCATTCTTATTCCATTAATAGGTTCTTTGGGGAGATTTTGTAATCACCCTTGGTAACTTCATAAGTACTGATTTACGAATTATTGCAGTTGAAAAAAAAACAATGTCATTTTAGTTGTGAGCCAAGATGACTAAATCAAGGAATAGACATATGTGAATATATGCTTGATTTTGTTTTTATAACATAATTTTTTATTTGTGAACCATGATTGGGAAGCAATGCTAGAGTAAACTCACCTGCTGTAGTTCGACAGTTATGGGTGAGGTAGTTACCACCCAAAATCCTCCATTGGAAACAAAACATCCAATAGAAGGTTAAGAGGGTATTGTGAACCTGAGACAAGAGGAGAGAGAGGGAAATCAGAAAAGACCCTAGAGCTGGTTAGTTAGTGGGGTTTGTCTAGAGCTTAAGAACTTAGACTTTTGGTTATTAGCTAAGTCTGGTTGTGACAAGATAGCTTGAAAATAAACCTTATATAACTGTCCTATGAAACTATTCTGGGAGAGAAGCAAGATCAAGGAGATATGCAGTGATATATATTGATCTTAAAGTTGGGTGGACCATTGCTTTTTCTTGTGGTTTGTGGACTTTTAGGACAAAGGGATAGATAAGAATTAAAAATTATGCCTGTAATTGTGTTGTAGAATTGCAAAAGATTAATGCTCAAATTGCAGAATACCAAAGTATTTAAGAATTCACTATTTTAATTATTCTAGAGGAAAAATAGAGTTCCAGAAAAGAGAAAGGACTAGTTAAAATTGTTTTTTTAATTCTTTATATGACACTATAATTGGGTTGGATTGATAGTGGGGTGAGTCTATCTAGAAATTTGTCAAAAAAGTAGAATCTTTGTGAAACCCTTACTTGAGAGAGAGACCTTGATGTGGGTTAGTTCCTCGCTTACTATTTTGGAAGCGTCAGCATGGTTAAATGTCCCATCTCCACAAAGTCTTAAGAATAAGTTAACGAGGGTTGATAACACTTAATTAAAACAACAAATTTCCAAAATGAAAAGCAAATAAAATATATGGAATGGGTTAGTACTAAGTTGAGCTAGTGACTGGGAACTTGGAAACAATCTTAATAACATACTGACCAGGAGGGGGATGTTAATTTATTGACAACTACAACATAAACAATAGGAATGCAATGTAAAATGATAATGTAAATAAACTAGCAAATTTTGTTAAAATTCATGTACCATAAATATATTATAACCACATATAGAATGCGTAAAACAATAAAATCATTGCATGCTTTCAAAAGTATTGCATCATAACCATCTCAATGATAATAATTAGTACACAATTTTAACTCATGCCATAATCACAATTTACCAAATAAAAGGAATGACAAGAGTAATCCTCAGATTTATAAGTGATGACTACAATGGTAAAAGTATTGCTAATACTATAACAAGATTACAAAAAATATAAAGTATTGTTTGAATAAACTCTTAGAGTATGTCGTACCAAATGCACAACTTGACGAATGATAACACACACTCTACCGTTAAAAATGTTAACATATAAACCCCAAAATTATGGGAAGACAAGTAGCGGAGGGTTTCCTCCTCTAAAACAACCATGTTGGGCGTTTCCTCAAAAGGAAAGAACAAATATAATTTATAAGTTTTCCTTGTTCAATGGGAATCCACAAAGAGGATATATCACACCTGGCATATTAGAAGAGCACCTGTTAATAACTAGGTAGTTAGAGCAAAACTGGAATAAAATAGAGTAACCCTCATGAATGCATACTTATACAATATCAACAAAAGAATAGGGAAAGGTGTAAGAAAAAAAACATTGTACACACAAAAATAAAGTAAATTTCCAAAAGAAAAATGAATATGAACCTCACCTGTAGCAAATAGCCCTTGCACAGAAGAAGCCCTCTGATGAAAGGAAAACTATGGACAAAACCCCAAATCGGCATTCATTAGGAGAAGGTTAAGAACAAGAATAGTGAGGGAAGGTTAATTCCAAATTGGGGTCAAGATACACACTAATGTCGAATGTTTGAGAATGAAACAAATTCCTTATTTTCAAATCGAGCAGAGAAGAGAAGGAATTTATATGCATTACACAAAAAAAGGTCAAGCGTAATCATTCAGAATTAGCGTAAATAAAGAAATAAACCTAGAAATGGTGACAACAAAACAATTAGCTTACCCAAGAACTCTGACAGGCACCAGTTCACTAATAAGATCTCTTGGTATAGATCATTCGAGCATAGGTTGAAAGAAAACCAAAACCAGATTCTAAGTGAGAAAACCCTTGCAGACTGTTGCAAGAAAGAAACCTAACTCGTTTAGGAAAGGAATGATCCTAAGTGGTGAGAGGGGTGAAGTGGTTTAGTTTCCCTATAACCCTCTCCTACAATCTACACCGTCCATCAGGAATGGCCATGGAGGATTGTTGATCTATTGGTGAATCCGGGAGCAAGGACTGACAAGTGGACAAAGTAGATTTAGCATCGAGAGAGTTGAATGCCCAAGTGGACAACATGTTTTCGATACCTTCATTATATATTAAATTCCTTGCCTATTGGATTAGGCTAATACGATACCAAGGAATAAGAAGATCTCATATTGATTATTAAAGTTATCACATTTGCAATCATATAAATATAGAGTTAAGTTTTTTGCATACGAATTATATGGAATGGTAAATGTTAATGTGTATGTAGTCAAATAAAACAACTATAGTCACTCTGTCAAATAAATGCAAAATTCACATGTCGATTTTTTATTAATAATTATTTTATTTATGTCAAACTATTTACTAGACATTTGTAGAGGGTTGTCACAAGTGGTATCAGAGCCTAGAATTCTAGCACTGAGGCCTCTTTGGGGGAAAAAAGGAGCAACAAAATTTATTTGTGTTAATAGTGAGTGGAAGAGGAACATAATGAGGAGAGTTACATACACACCACCAGGAAGGCCAATAGTTGGAGCCGGCCAAATCCCAAATGTAGAGGCTAACCTAGAAATGTGGGTTTAGCTAGGGGAAGATTCTCAAAACACTAACATGGCACTGTACGAGATGGTACAACAAATGAAAAGTGAGATGGCTCGATTAAGGGAAGATAAAGAAATACTGATGCAAGAGCATGATAGGATTATGAAGATCCTCTCTAATAGAAAATATCACAAACACCCTATTCCAAGTCTTGAGAACGGAAATAGGGCCATAATGCATAAGCAAAGGGAGGAAAACTCAAAATCTGAAGGAGACCAAGAACATAATGAGGAAAAGTCAGATAATGTCTCTAGGAATAAAGGACCAAAAGGGAAGAAGATATAGTTGCAAGCTGAATTTAAGAAAATTAATCCTTTGATGTTTGATTGTGCAAGAGGAGGTTGTGAAAGCCTCGCTCGTTAACATGAATAAGTATTTTCAGATTTATGGATATGATCACAAAATGAAAGTTCATTTGGAAATCTATCGACTGTAAGGTAAATCTACCTTATGGTGGGAAGAGGTGAAGACCGTATGGAATATTTACAAATAGGAATTAAGCTGGGATGATTTTCAAATACATTTTAAGGATACATATTTGACTGAATGCTTTTATGATGAAAAGGAAAAAGAGTTTCATGACCTTAGGTTGGGGCAACTTACAATGGATGAATCTATAATGAAATTCACCTCGTTACTGAGCTATGTTCCATATATTCATGAATAAAAATATAAGGTTTAATGATTTATTAGAAATTTACCTATGTTCATGATGGAATGACTTGAATATGACAACCCCAAAACCATGGACGAGATTGTTAGAAAAGTCAGGTTATGTTATCAGCAAATGAAATAAAAAGGTGAAGGTAGTGAAAAGTGGGTGGAGAGAAAGGGACAAAAGTGGTCAAAGAATGTTAATGAATTTAAATAATTGAATTTTAAGGGTCCTTACAAAAACTTGTAGAACACAAAATATGAGAAAGTTCAGCAGAAATATAAATCACATAATGAATTAATAGTTGTTGAACATTCTAATAAATCTGAACTAGAGACAATAGTGACACCACCATTACAATGTTGGGGATGTGGAGGGCCACACTATGTAAAATATTTCCCTTATAGGAAAGGTGAAGAGCCCATAGCCCAGATCTAAGAAGCATCTAAAATTGGAGATATGGCAAGGAGCCTACCAAGGATAAATGACATGATAGAGGACCATCAAGCAGAGTATCAACCCACTATGATAGAGTTGGAAGGTAAAACTTTTAACCGCATTTTATCTATTTTAACTGATGAAGGAGCTAGTCTAAGTTATGCCAACCTCAAGGTAATCGATAAATGTCATTTACAATCAACCAAATTTGAAAAACTATGGCTAGTGCAACTAGCCTCAATATCTAAGATGAGGGTGACAACTAAAATATATATTTTTCTTGTGACACTGGCAGATCAACCCATAATTGTGAACTTAAATGCTCCCCCATGGATCATATGACGTTTTGATCGGCATGGAATGGTTAGAAAAAATTTGGTCTCTTATCAACTGTAAGGACAAAGAAATAAGTTACTTGAATGAGGAATGCATAAGAAATGAAGTATAGGGTATGAAAACACCCTTGAAACTAAGACCTATTACAACAAGAAATTCATTAGAAAAGTATGCCAAATTTATGTGGTACAAGTGGGTTATACTAACTCAAAAGAGAAAACTACTACCTTAGACGATCTGCCCATCGTGCAAGATTTTACTGATGTTTTTCCTCAATAAATTTTAGGTCTACCTCCTAAGAGAGATGTCGATTTTACTATTGTGCTTATGCTAGAAGACTCCCTCATATATAGAGCCCCTTACTGCATGAGTGTTCTGAAATTAACTAAGTTAAAAATGGAACTACAAGAATTGATGGATAAGAAATAAATTTGTCCAATTGTATCACCGTGGGGAGCTCCAGTGTTGTTTGTGAGGAAAAAGGATGACACCTTCAGATTATGTATTGAATATAGGTAGTTAGATAAATTAACCATCAAAAATAAATACCCGTTACCCTGCATAGATGCTATGTTCGATCAAGTCAAAGGGGCAATTGTATTTTCTAAGATTGACTTGTGACTTGGTTATCATCAGATAAGAATAAAGGAATAAGTCATTTGTAAGACCACTTTAAAAACTCACTATGGGCATTACGAATTTGTGGTTTTTCCCTTCGGGTTAACCAATGCTCCAACGATGTTCATGTGTCTCATGAATAATATATTTCATCTATATTTAGATAAATTTAAATTGATTTTATTGATGATATTCTTATCTACTCTAGGAGCATGGAAGAACATCAAAATAATTTGCATATTTTTCTACAAACCTTGAGAGAGCATCAACTGTATGCAAAATACTGTAAGTGTGAACTTTTCAAGGAACAAATTCAATATTTAGGACATGTTATTACCAAAGATGGTATATCTATAGACTCAGAGAAAATAAAGACCATAGTGGAATGGTCTGTACTTAATAATATGACTGATATAAGGTCATTTATGGTTTTAGAGGGTTATTATAGGTGATTTATACAAGGCTTTTCAAAGGTGGATTATCTAATCACTTCCTTGTAGAAGAAAGGAAGAACCTTCAAGTGGACAATTGAGTTTCAAAATAGCTTCAACGAATTAAAACATTTGCTTACTACTACTCCTATTTTGAGAATTGTTGACCCAGAAAAGGAGCTTACTCTTTGTATATACGCATGTAAGGAAGGGGTGGGAGGAGTACTTATGCAGGAACGAAAAGCAGTTACATATGAATCTCAAAAATTCAAAGAACATGAATGTAAATATTCGACATATTATTTGGAATTAATAGTTTTAATTCATGCTTTAAAAATGTGGCGACATTATTTACTTGAAAATAGGTTTACATTGATGATTGATCATAGAATCCTAACAAATTACTTTGAGAAACCCACTCTAAATGATCGATAGACAAGTTGGGTAACATTTTTGAGTGAGTTTGAATTTGAAATTAAAAATTTGAAGGGAAGAGAGAATCGTGTGGTAGATACCTTGATTAGGAAAGTGATTTTTTTTTTATGAAATCTTGTTCTGTAAAACAAGAACTGTATTCAAGGAGAATATTAGAGGCTGCTAAAAATGACACTAAATATCAATTTTTGGGGTAACAAGCAAAGGACCCAAGAAATAGTGAGAAAAAACTTAGATATGAGGTAAATGTTGAAAACTTGTTAATATATCTGGGTATTATATGTGCCAAATAAAAGAAGCATTAAAAAATTAATTCTTGACAAGTACCACAAACATCCTTATGTATCCCATCTAGACTATCAAAAGTTGATTACTACCTTCACAAAAGAGTACTTATGGCCAAGAATGAAAAAATAGGTTGTTGCATACTTGGAAAAATGTTTAGAATGTCCGTAGGTGAAGACTGAACATCAACATCTTGTTGGACCACTTCATCCATTACCTATTTCCAAATGGAAATGGAAGACTATTACGCTTGATTTTATTACTGGTCTACCTAGGACCAAGAAACAAAATGATTCAATAATGGTAGTAATGGATAAACTAAGCAAGTCTGAACACTTTTTTCTAGTAAAATCTACTTATAAAATTGTGCAAATTGCTAACATATTTATGAAATATATTTCTAGGTTGCACAAGATACTTAAAGTTATAATCTCTGATAGAGATGTCAAATTCACATATGCTTTATGGAAGTATTTGTTCAATGGGCTAGGTACTAAAATGAAATTTAGCACTATCTACAATCCTCAAACATATGGGCAGACTGAGTGAGTAAATCAAGTACACGAAGACATGTTGCAAATGCATGTGATGCAACAACCGACTAAGTGGGAAGACTATATCCACTTAGTGGAATTTTCCTATAACAAGAGCTACCACACCTCTCTAAATATGAGTCCATTTGAAGTGTTATAAAGATGTAGGTGTAGAAGACCTATTTATTGGACTAGTCCATATGACAAATTAATTTTACGAGGCGCCATGTTGAGGGAAATGGAAGAAATAATGAAGAAGGTAAGGACGAATTTCAAAGCAGGCCAAGATCGCCAAAAAGAATATGTTGAAAAAAAGAGAAGCTTTCAGGAATTCCAAGTAGGATACCATGTGTATGTGAGGGTTAAGCGTAGAAAAAATACTCTATGTTGGGGAAGTTGTGCTAAAATGGCCCCCCGATTTTGTGGCCCTTTCTAGACCTTGAGCTGGGTTGGGCCAGTGGTGTATCAACTAGCCTTGCCTAGCTATATAAGTTTTCATAACATGTTTCATGTCTCATTATTAAAGAAATATATTTATGATCCTAGACATATTATTGATTGGAAGAATATACATGTATGTCATTTATAAATGCATAGTTGTATATATGTATTGAAAGGAATGTTAATGGGGAAGACTAACAATGATTTACTAGTTGTGGGTATATGTTGATCTGGATGGAGATTTTTTGGTAAATACTCTCCACATCCTCTATCAGAGAGAAGTATTACTATGGAAACGAGTTATCAACTAGGTTAAAGCGTAGTGGATACACTATATCCTGGAGGAGGTGACCAAGGAGGATGAGCAACTCATGAGGGAAGAATACCCCAACCTATTTTTGAGAGTTTAGATACAATGGGGTGATGTTTCACTCAAGGGGAAAAATGTAATGACCCCTGATAACTTCAGAAGCACTGATCTACCAATTACTACAGTTAAAAAAAGTTTTTTTTTTTAAGTTGCGAGTCGAGAAAGTTAAAACAAGGAATAGGAATATGTGAATATATGTTTGATTTTGTTTCTATAACATAATGTTTTATTTGTGAACCATGATTGGGAAGAAATTGTAGAGTAAGCTCACCCTAGGTAGTTGGACAATTATGGGTGAGGTAGTTACCCACCCAAGCTCCTCCATTGGCAACAAACATTCAAAAAGAAGGACACGAGGGTATTGTGAACTAGAGGTAGCAGGAGAGCGAGGAAAATTAGAAAATACCCTAGAACTGGTTAGCCAGTTTGTTTTTTTCGAGCTTGGGAGCTCAAACTTTTAGTTATTGGCTAAGTCTAGTTATGACCAGATAGACTAAAAATAAACCTTATAGAACTATCCTGTAAAAATATTCTGGGAATGAAGCAAGCTCAGGGGTTTATGCAGTGATACAAGTGGATGTCAAGGTTTTTTGTAGTGTTGCTTTTTCTAGCAGTTTGTGCCTTTTTAGGACAAAGGGATAGATAAGTATTAAAAATATATGTCTGTAATTGTGTTTTAGAATTAAAATATGTTAATATTACAATTGCATAACACCACAATATTTAAGAATTAAATGTTTTAATTCTTCTAAAGGAAAAACAACATTTTAGAAAGGAGAAATGACTAGTTAAAATTGTTTGTTTAATTTTTTAAATGACACCTATAATTAGGTTAGATTGATAGTTGAGTGAGTATGTCCATAAATTTGTCAACAAAGGAGAATCTATGTGAAATACTTACCAGAGAGAGACCTCAATGATGGGTTAGTTTCCTCTCTTAACTTTGTGGAAGTGTCAGTGTGGTTAATAGTCCCATCTCCACAGAGTCGTAAGAATAATTTAACAAGGGTTGAAACACTTAATTAAAACAGCAACTCTTCAGAATGACATGATGTAAAATTTCTTGGATGCGTTAGTAGTAGGTTGAGCTAGTGACTGGAAATTTTGAAATAGTCTTAATAAGAAACTAACCAGGAGGGGGAAGTTAAGTTATTTCGAAGTACAACATAAAAAAAGGGTATGAAATGTAAAATGATAACGTAAATAAACTGGAAAATTTCATACAAATTCAGGTACCAGAAATATATTATACCAACATATAGAATGGGTACACCAATAAACTCATCCCATGCTTTCAAAAGTATTACAACTGAACCATCTCAACGATAATAATGAATACACAAATTTAACACATGCCATAATCACATTTTACTAGATAGAAGGAAACACCGGAGTAATCCTCAGATTTATAAGTGGTGACCACAACAAGAAAAGTATGTTAATACTATAACAAGATTACAAAAAAATATAGAGCATTGTTCGAACAAAATCTTAACATTACATGGTACCAAATGCACAACTCAAGGACTGGTAAAAATTGCTCTACCATTAACAAGTTTAACAGGTAAACCCCAAAATTTTGGGAAGACAAGCAATGAAGGGTTTCCTCCTCTAAAACAACACTGCTAGGGGTTTTTTAAAAAGGAAAGAACACTGAGAATCTAGAAGTTTTCCTACTTGAATAGGAAACCAAAAATATGATGTATAATACCTGTCATATTAGAAGAGCACCTTTTAATAATTGGTTAGTTGGAGAAAAATGGGAATAGACTCAAGTAACCCTCTTGAATGCATACATGCATAACATCAACAAAAGAATAAGAAGAGGTGTGAGAAAAAACATTGTAGACACATAAATAAATAAAATGGCCAAAAGAAAAATTAATATGAACCTCACCTGTAGCAAATAACCCTTGCACAGAAGGAACACTCAGAAGAAAGTAAAACTGTGGACAAAACCCCAAATCAGCACACATTAGGAGAAGGTTCAGAAAAAGAGTAACAAGGGAAGGTTAATTTCAAAGAGGGGTCAAGGTACACACAGATGCTGAAGCTCTGATCATAAAGCAAGTTCATGAATTTTGAATCAGGAGGAGAAGAGAAGACATTTCTATGCATTACACACAAAAAAATGTCAGAAGAAATCAAGAATAATTAGGGTAAACAAAGAAAAAAAACCTATAAATAGCGGGAGGAAAATAGTTAGCTTACCTAGGAATTCAGACAGGCCCTAGGTCGCTGATAAGATCTTGGGGTATATAGAATTAGAATAGAGGTTGAAACATAGCTATAACTATATTTTGAGTGAGAAAACCCTTGTAGATTGTTGCAAGGAAGAAACCTACCTCATTTAGCAAAGGAATGAACCCAAGCATTTAGAGGCATGAGTTGGTTAATTGGAATGTTACCCTCTCCTACAATCTACACCATCGATCAAGCATGGTCATAGTGGATCATTGATCTCTTGGTGAATCTCGGAGAAAGGATTGACTAGTGGACAAAGTAGACTTAGTATTGAGAGAGTTCGATGACCAAGTGGCAACAAGTTAGTGATACCTTCATCATACATTAAAGTCATCACCTATTGCATTAGCTTAATCTGATACTAAGGAATAAGGAGATCTCATATTGGTTATTAAAGTTATCACATTAGCAATGATATAAATATAGAGTTAAAATTTTTTCATACGAGTTATATGGAACAGTAAATGTTAATGTGTATGCAGTAAAATAAAACAACTATAGTCACTTTGTCAAATAAACTATGAATTCACATGACGATTTTATTTAATAATTATTTTCTTATGTCAAATTAATTACTAGAGATTTGTAGAGGGTTGTGAGATATTTGTTATTCGCTCATTTTATAATATAGAGTTCCACGTGAAATTTTTCAAATATTAATTAGAGAGGCCTATGGATATATGTCTCTCCTTCCAAATATAATTGGGGGATGTGTAACATTTAACTTGTCGAATCTGATTCATAAATAAATATATTAATTTAGACTTATATATATATATATAGAGAGAGAGAGAGAGAGAGAATTCTATCTATAATAGGTTTCATAGAGATTCGTAATCCATTTATTTTAAAAATAAAATTGACATGTAATGTATTTATATATAGAGAGAGAAATATATACCATATTATATATATTTATATATATATATTCTACTCCATATATGATAGGAAATATATGAGTGTTTAATGTGTAGAATGTGATATATATATAATATATATATATATATATAATATATATATATATATAATATATATATATATATATATATATAGAAAAACATTAAATATGGATTCTATAAAAAGAGAGATTTTTCTTATTCTTTTATAAGTTTTTTGGGGATTTTTATAATTAATTAATTTTTAAATATAGAGTTGATATATATAGATATAGATATAGATATAGATATAGAAGAGAGAGAGAGAATTTTCTCTAAATTAACATAAGTCCAATTTGAACTTTGAATCTACCAAGAGCCAAGACTACTCAAATATGACATTATTTTAAGTTTTGCATTGAACAATATTTTTCATCTTTCATTGGTTGATATATCAGAATTAGGATGGATCTATGGTAGTATAATTATAAAAAGACACAAGGAAAATAAAATAATAAAAAAGAAAAGTTTTATTTTATAGTTATGTACTTTCCCACCATTTATATTTTATTTTAAAATATGGAAAAAATATTCAATAAAATAGAAGTATAATATATATATATTATATATGTGATGCATTCTTTATTCTAAAGTTTATTAAATTAATTACAAATTAAAAATTCCTTATTTTATAGTTATGCGGTTTTTTATTCAATAATTTTTTATTTCACTTAAAAATAGGAGTGATATTTAAATTTGGTTAGACTTTAGTGTTTATATATATAATTTAGAAAGTGATATGGAACACGTATTTCAAAATAAAACATAAATAAAATATTTTAAAATCCATATTAAATTGTGTTTAAAGGAAGGATTATTATAAAAATTCTTATAATTAAAATATTTTAATGGTGTATTATTGAATATGAGATATTTAACTTAATTTTTTTAATCTAATGTCTAAATTTATCTTAATTTTGGATCTATAGTAATCAAATACATAATTTTTTTTATGGAAAACTATTTTAATATAAAAAATACTTAAGATTTTGTTTTTGCTAACTATGAATACATGATAAATTAGAAAAAAATGAACCTAAACTAATACATATGGTATCTTCAACATTATATTCTTTGCAAGTGCTTCTAAGTTCCCCTTTAGATACATCTATTTATCCTTCACACTCAATCTTAATTGAGTTATACAAACAAGTTTTTGATAACATTCACGTAATGTTGAAAAAGAAATACAAATAAAATGAGAAGACAAAAGCACATAATTGAATTGAGAACTAATGCAAAGCAATACTCAAATCGATGTTCACAATTTACAAACGTTTTCCTAACACCCACTTTTTGAACATTGCAAATGCTTGTCTAGGCTTATATTTTGGAGCTGTATGTCCACCTCCCTACAGAATGTTCAACTGATTATTAGATATTGCACGTTAAGATGGATAAATCATCCTCCATTTTCTTCTATAAAGTGAAGCAAAACTAGGAGAGAAAATAATTCATTAGACTTTCTAAATTACAAAGGATATAGCTAGGTCCAAAATTTGCACCTTGATTGTTTCAAAATTTAGGTTGTTTTCATATAACCTCATGTATCTGCACACAATATGGATCCAACATCAATCGTTTTTATCTCAAACAAATGGACCTTTTATCAAACGATATAGTGAAGGCTAGATATTTAAATCTTAGAGTAGATGGTTCTTTACAGAAGAAGCATGTCAAGAGTTTTTTCCCTTTTTAAAAATATCAAGTATACAATTGATTTTTGAAGGAAACTGCATGAATCCAAGCTCTGAGTTATACCCTGCAACTTTTTGATCCACCCACGAAGACATCCAATCATAAAGTTTTTTATAGTTCAATGATTTGATCCATGATTCAGTTCTAACAAATGGTACAAGCATATCCTCATCACCACCATTTTTAGAACAAAACCAATTAAATATGATGACCTAACTACTTGAGGGCTCATGCATAATACTTCTACCAACATAAAACCTTATTCATAGTCACAAGAGACTATCAATATAGACACAAATAAACTATATTTGTGTGAACAGACTTGAAGATTAAAGTGCAGTAGCCTTTTGTGGTAATATTTCAATGATATTCAATTACTCTATGAACCTGATAATCATACTGAAAGCGGTGTGTCCACCTTTCCTACTCTATAGCTATCTCTTCCTGCAAAAACAAATAAAAGAAAATAATATTCGCCATCAACTTTCTCATTTTGTTATGGAACAAATAAATATACATTTCAACATCAAAGAAGATTACCCATAATAATGATGATGGAATAACAATACGAAGCATAGTAGTTGTTGTCTAATAATGGAAAAAATAATGTTTTTGTATAGAAGTTTCTATCTGTAAGCTCATCAGACCAGGAGCTATATTGGCAATGAGCATTTAGGTGACTATCTCACTTTCTTAAAGCAGACACTAGTAACAACCAATGGCAATTGGGATATTTAAATACTCAACATGCATGAATAAAATTTCACCCTTTCTTATATATGTATATATTAGTAATCAATTTTCAGTGAAGACTATTTCACTCTCTTATACATGCAAACTATCTCATTTTCTAAAGGCGAAAATTCAAAAAAGTGAATTGAAAATAGCTTATATATATATATATATTAAATTTTTTTAAATTGTTTTTAATTATATTTAATTTTATTTATTTATTTCTTATTATTTATTATTTATTTTTACTTTTATTTTTATTTATTTATTTTATTTATTTTTTTTCAGAAAGAAAAAAATGCTACCTTTGTATTAATAAAATGATATTACATATATCAATGTTTGTTCTTACATTTTCTAACATGCTTCTTCTACCTTTGTTGAATTATCATTCCTATTCCCAAAAATATGTACTCTCCTATTCTACAAAATGAGTATTTTCATAGCATCAAATTGTAGCTTTAAAACCTTACATATTATTTCAAAAAGCAACACTTCCAATGTCTAAAGAAACAAAACTTCCACCATAATCATGTATGTGCTAAAATTGCCTCCTAAGGGTAGTTGATGCTACTCGCATTTACCATGATACCCTAGTTGAAAACTGAGATTTTTTTTTTACCTGTTTCCTATGAAATACCATGCTTAGATGGGAGGTATGTTGTCATATTCTATTCTACGTATATATGCTGGAACTGAATATGATTAAAAGTCCTTATGAGGTGCTACTATAGATTGTGAATTAAAGGTTATATGAGTATGGATGCATAATATTTCAGTATCTTAGGAGCACACTAGTAATGTGAGTTCGAGGTTTCTTAGGTCCCTATAATACTAGTGATTCCCCCATTAATATTGTCATTGTATCCCTTATTGTTATTGTTGTGCCCCTATTGTCCCCATACATTTATTATTGTGCCCCACTGAATCCCACTATTGTTATTTTTGTGCCTTTATATTATTATTGTTAGGTCGGCTTTCATTATGTTGTGAGCCCTTAGACTCTTATATATAGAAAGGAGGTTTTGTCATTTGAATCATCTAAGAATTGTTCATTTGCGTAATATAAAGGAGGTTACCCCCTCGAAGACGCTTATTTCTAAGGCATTGATCTACCTTTTCTATCTTTTTGTGAGTTGGTTTCATAACATTTCGTATGAGAGCTTTGGATTCTAGGGTTTCGCTGCTCCTAATAGGTCATCGTGGAATTTTTGCTCTAACTTTTTCGCTACAAAGTTTCAGAAGCTAAAAAAAAACCCATTTGAGAGGGAATTGGTCTAAACCTCAGGCCCATATTTCAGATCATGTCTCACTATCTTTTCAGAGATATAACCTTAGGAAGTTAGGGTTTTTGCAGACCCCCAATTTACTTTTAAAAAATAGGTGACCTTGGGAAAATCATCATAACTTTCGCTCTGAGAATCAAATTAAATTTCATAGGAAGTTAAAGAAAGAGGACGGACTGTAGATTTTTGGGTATTATTTGCATAACCTAAGGTTGAAATAGTGACACTTGGAACATTGTACAAATTCACTCTACTGAACCAGTCTATACTTAGGTCATCGTGGGAGATTTGGCATAACTCTTCATTGGAGAATCCAATATTGATCAGACTTGTTGTTATAGAAATATTTGGGCACTGCAACCCCAATCTTATATGTCGATAAACCAAGGGCTCTTTAAACCCTAAAAGTATTATTTTATACCCTAAAGGATCATGGTCAACTGATTACATCATTCCCTAGAAGTTCCACCTGAAAAACCACTCAGAACTAGCCAAAACAAGACCATACTGACTGCTCCACTGTCAGGGTGCGATGCATACTGACTGCTACACCAGGCAGGTGTGATGTATACTGATGACGCCTTTTGTATGGTGCGATGAGCGAGGATGGACAAATTTCCAAGACAGTTTGCTAAGTGGATGCTCATGGAATATTCTAGAAACTTCCTCTATGACACTTGCTTCTCTGAATTCGCCCAAGTATGAGTAAGAGATCCAAGAAATCTCCAAGTGGAACCAAGAAATACAAGTGGAATGACACTAATAAAAAACCTAGAGATAACTCACACCTTTGTAGACATCTATAACTGGATCCCTCATCTGAGAGATCTAGAAGTTGGAATTTTGTAATTTGCAAGGAAGTGTTGATAGTTTGTCTTTGAGAAGGAGCATTGTATTGTTGGGTGATCTTGCTTTTCATGATGTGAAGAGGGCGTTGATGCTGGGAGGATGATGCTAGATCAGACAGTTGGGTTGTAATTATCCCTTCTATTTTAATAAAGTTCTTTGAGTTTTCCTCCATATAATCGTGTATTTGTAAATGTCGTTATTTGTGAATGCCATTGTATCCTCAATGTATTTATGATTCTAAATTCTTTATGATATAATAGATCGAGATGCTTTGATGGTGTTTTGTTACTTTGTTTCTACAGGTATTCTCTAAGCGGGATAAGTAGGAGAGGAGTTGCAAGCTCTATCAAGGCGAAGAGAAATCAAGCAAGGAGTCAAGCAAAGGATCCATGTTGGTCCCTTTGCTTCTCTCTTATCTATCATACATAGAGGAAATGGAAAATTGATTTGATTGTTTGTTTCTAGGTTAGCTGCCAATCCTAGTGGGACTAGAAGATAAAAAAGACACTAGTGTTCCTAGAAACACTTGTGGGGTTAGAAGGATTACATATAGGATTACCGTAGGAAGAAATTTTAGACCTTGGAGATCCAAAATTATAGAGATACATCAAATTCAATATTGAGCTCCTACAAAGTAAAAAAAGGTCTGTATTTTTTAAATTTTTTATAAGCTTGGTTTGAAAAATTAGTTTGAAGGAATTCAAAGGGCATATCGAGAAGAAAAAAGTAATAGTGTTGATTGATTCAGGAAGTACCCATAATATTATTCATTCTAAGGTAACCAGGGAATTGAATTGCTTCCTATATCCAGCACCAGAGTGTCAAGTGGTGGTTGCAAGTGGAGGAACAATAAATTGCTTAAAAAAGTGCCATAATATCAAGCTATCCATGGGAGAATATGTATTGAATAGCCCAATGCTTTCCATTCCATTGGGTGGTGCTGATGTTGCACTAGGAGTCTAATGGCTACAATCCTTGGGTAAATAACTTTTAATTTTCAAGAAGTTTTCATGAAATTCTCTTCAGAAGGAAAGGAAGTTGAATTAAGGGGTATCACAAGCAAACCAGGAAAGATATTTAGCTCTAACAGAATGATAAATCTTCTAAAGAAAGAACAATGAGGAATAATTGCACAATTATGTTCAGTAGAGGTTCCCACATCGAAATCATCCATTTCTCCAGATCTCCAAGAAGTCTTAGACAATAATTCCAAGGTATATGAGACTCCCAAAGACCTCCCACCTATTCGTGATCATGATCATGCTATTTATTTGACTCCAGGAAGTGTTCCTCCAAACATCAGGCCTTATAGATATCTCTATGTCCAAAAGAATGAAATTAAATGTATGGTTGCAGAAATGATAGAGGATGGTATAATTCAACCTAGTCAAAGTTTTTTCTATGCTCCAGTAGTATTGGTTCACAAGAAGGATGGATCATGGCACATGTGTCCATATTATAGGGAGCTCAACAAGCTCACAATTAAAGATAAATTTCCAATTCGTATCATTGATGAATTATTGGATCAATTGCATGGATAAATTTACTTCACCAAGTTGGATCTTCATTCAGGATATCATCAAATCAGAATGAACACTTAAAACATTCAAAAAACAACATTTATAACTCATGAGGGTCATTATGAATTTTTCGTCATGCCTTTTGGCCTTACTAATGCGCCTTCTACATTTCAAGGTTTGAGGAATTCTATTTTCAAACCCTTCCTTTGAAAATTTGTGTTAGTGTTTTTTGATGATATACTAATCTACAACAAATCCTTGAAGAATCATGTCCAACATGTTGACATGGTGCCCAAACTATTGCAGGAGAAACAATTATATGAAAAAATCTCCAAATGTTTCTTTGGAGTACAAGAGGTGAAATATTTGGGTCATATTGTATCTCATGAAGGTGTTTAGGTAGGCCCTAGAAAAATTAAAACCACTAAGGAATGGAAAATCCCCACATCCATAAACCATCTACGAGGATTTCTCCGGTTGATAGGGTATTATCGCAAGTTTGCTAAGAATCATGGGACAATAGCAGCATATCTAACAACATTATTGAAGAAAGATTCATTTTGGTGGACTCCAAAAGAAACGAAGGCCTTTGAACATCTTAAAGAGGCAATGTGCCAAGCACTAGTCTTAGCTACACCTGAGTTCACAAAAGCCATTATTATGGAATGTGATGCCTAAGGAAATGGAATTGGTGTTGTTTTAATGCAAGAAGAAAGACCCATTGGTTTTGAAAGTCATCCAATCATAGGAAAGTATTTACAAAAAGATATTTATGAGAAGGAAATATTAGCAATACTACATGCACTTAAGAAATGGTGACCCTACCTAATGGGAAGACACTTCAAGGTAAAAACAAATCATGATAGTCTTAAATACTTTTTAGAACAAAGATTATCTTTAGAAGAGCAACAAAAATGGGTCACAAGGATGTTGGGTTATGACATTGAAATCATCTACAGAAAAGGGAATCAAAATGTTGTTTTAGATGCACTCTCAAGAAAGGATGAGGATGTGGACGCCATTTCTATTATCCAACCATATTAGATAAATGAAGCAAGGGATGAATGGAAGAATGATGAAGAAGTCTGGGCAATCATTCAAAATATACAACAAGATCCCAATGTAAGAGTTCCCATCTCAGACGAAACATTCTTAGGGAATTGCACACCTCTCCCTTAGGAGGGCACTCAGGATTTCTACAAACCGACCACATGGTTAAGAAGGATATTTTTTTGGGATGGCCTTAAATCAGATATTCAAAAATTTGTAGAGGAATGTTTCTTTTTCCAACAAAATAAAGTTGAAATAATTAAAACCCCAGGACTATTAAAACTATTATCCATTCCAAGCCAACATTAGGAGGAGGTTTCAATGTATTTTTTCATAGGTTTACCCATGTCTGAAGGAAAGAGTGCTATCATGGTGGTAATTGGCAGAATTACCAAGTATGCACACTTTTGTGCATTACATCATCCATTTAAAGAGAGTATGGTTTGTACTCCATTTATGGAAACAATTCAAAAGCTACATGGAAACCCAAATATTATTGTAAGCGAGAGAGATTCCATTTTCACTAGAAATTTGTGGACAAAATTATTTTCTTGTCTTGGTACTCAGTTAGCTCATAGCTCATCTTATCATCCTAAATCTGATGGGAAAACTGAGATAGTAAGCAAATGTTTGGAAGGATATCTTCATTGCTTTGTATTTGATAAACAAACATAATGGGTCAAATGGTTGCCTCTGGCTGAATGGTGGTATAACACTTCCTTCCATAATTCAACAAAACTGACCCCATTTATGGCACTTTATGGATATCATCCACCATCCATCACATGATATTTAAGAGAAAATTATAAGGTTCAAGAAGTGGAATATCACATCGAGCATCAACAACAGGTTCTCCAACTTTTAAAGGATAACCTCACCTTGGCACAAAATAGGAGGAAACAGCAAGCAGTCAACATCGCAACGAAAGAAGTTTTGTTGTAGGTGATTGGGTGTTCCTACGGCTACAACCATATAAACAAATTTCCCTCAAGCAAGATAACAAGGATAACAAATTATCACCACAGTATTATGGTTCATACAAGGTGTTGAAAAAGATAGGTACTATGGCATAGAAATTGGAGCTTCCTGCAACCTCCCGAGTGCACCTAGTTTTCCATGTTTAATACTTAAAGAAGGTTATAGGTGACAAGATTCCCCTTCAAACAATATTTCCATAACTTAATGAGGAAGGAAAAATCATATTCGAAACTGAAGCAGTCAAAGAAAAAAGAACTCGACTGCTACGAAATTGATCAATTTCAGAGTATCTCATCAAGTGGAAGAACTTACCCGTTGAAGATTCCACATGGGAGGATGAGAATTTTATACAGAAGCATCCAAAACTACTCAAGTATTGAGGAAAACAATTTTTTTAAGGAGGGGGGCATGTTAGGTCCCTATAATACTAGTGATTCCCCCATTACTATTGTCATTTTATCCCTTATTATTATTGTTGTGCCCCTATTGTCCCCATATTGTTATTATTGTGCCCCATAGAATCCCACTATTGTTATTTTTGTGCCTTTATATTATTATTGTTAGGTCACCTTTGGTTATATTGTGACCCCTTAGACTCCTATATATAGAAAGGAGGTTTTTTCATTTAAATCATCTAAAAATTGTTCATTTGTGTAATGTAAAGGAGGTTGCGCCCTCGAGGAGGCTTATGTTTAAGGCATTGATCTATCTCTTCTATCTTTTTGTGAGCTGGTTTCGTAACAAGGTTACATTAGTAATGAGTATAAAGGGACACTCTTCCTCATATATGGAGAGTATTTCACTCTCACATACACACGCTATAAAGGAAAAAATCCACTCAGTCTTGATCATTCCTGAAGTGTCTTGTTCCTTCATGGAGAAGGAGCAATGGATGTTACCATTTAGAAAGGTTTATGGCTTGTTTGACCATATATATAAAATAAAGCTAACTACCTAGTAAGACTTGTGGTTTGTTCCAATCATATATAGCAACTAGCTTCTTTCTTTTTCTTTAATGATCAAGTTGTGTTCTCAATATTCTCCAACAAAATAATAGCGATCAATGGATGGTTTAGTTTTGCACATAGTACAATTTTTTCATCATTTCTATTATCTACATTGTATTGCTTTGAGAGGCACATTTTTTACTGTTCAGTATGAGGAAGATGTGTAATTTCTTAATTGTTCAACCTCTAATTGACATCTATTCCTTTTAAAATAAAAGTAAAAAATACTCTAAATAAAAATACAATATTCACTATAACAAAAACATAAGCGAATATATATATATATATATATATATATTATTAGATTAATTAAAAGCATTGTAAACATTAATAATCTCACTCTCACAAAAATAACTTAAAAGTTGAAAACAAAAAAAACATATATCTACCATATAAATATTTCAATATACTATTTAAATTCATTGTTTCAATATCATTATGGATCGTTGACTATTATATTTTAATATAAACATATTATATATATAAAAAAAATTCAATTACTTTCCTATTAAGAGGAGATATGTAATTCATTTAATTCTTAATATATAAAATTGATGTGTAACATGCAAAAAATAATATTGTTTGAGCTGAGAGATGCTCACCCTATAGTCAATATGCGGGAGATATCATGTACCATTACATTTTAAAATAAACAGGTAATATTTACATTAACAAATAAAAAAATAGTAATTACAATAAAATCCTTCAAATTTAGCCATAAATAAAATACTGCAATTTTGATCTTAACTTTACATCAACTTTAGCCCCCAAGGTTAGCTTAATTTTTCAATCCCCTCTTGTTAAAGCACTTTTGCTATTGAGAGGTCACTAGTTCCAGGCCAGACTTAGTGGTTGAGCAAACAAGAAGCCTTGTAATGTGGTTCATGAACTTTAGAGTGATTAACCACATTAGAAAAAAAGAACAAGAAAAAAAAAAAAAAAAAAATTACATCAACTTTATACATAAAGATAAAAAAAAAGAAAATCCAATTTGGTCTATAATTTCTTTTTAATATGAAGGAGGTCATGGAGTTGACTTGTGACATTTAAAAATAATAATGATATTATAGCTAGATTTTAGACCTATGACAATAATCTCATCCCTTAAATCTGCTCTTCTTCTATCAAGCATTCAATTGGTCCTGATGATGGATCTCGATTGAGATTCGAAACGTTGACAAAGAATGATTCATACTGTGGATTCTCCGGTAACTAAGTCAGAAAAAATGAGCCACATAGGTCTAAAATCCAGAATCATTTCCCTATACGGAGGGGATACCTGGAGTGAAATCAATTTACTTGAAAAATCTAGAGCAAAGATAGCAAGAAGAGCTGCAGACCTATATTTTCTTAAGGACTGTCGTGAAAATAATCTCATCCCTTAAATCTGCTCTTCTTCTATCAAGCATTCAGTTGGTCCTGATGATGGATCTCGGTTGAGATTCGAAATGTTGACAAAGAATGATTCATACTATGGATTCTTCGGTAACTAAGTCAGAAAAATGAGCCATAGAGGTTTAAAATCTAGAATCATTTCCCTATACAGAGGGGATACCTGGAGTGAAATCAATTTACTCGAAAAATCTAGAGTAAAGATAGCAAGAAGAGCTGCAGACCTATATTTTCTTAAGGATTGTCGTGACAATAATCTCATCCCTTAAATCTGCTCTTCTTCTATCCAGCATTCAACTGGTCCTGATGATGGATCTCGGTTGAGATTTGAAACGTTGACAAAGAATGATTCATACTGTGGATTCTCCAGTAACTAAGTCAGAAAAAATGAGCCACAGAGGTCTAAAATCCAGAATCATTTCCCTATACGGAGGGGATACCTGGAGTGAAATCAATTTACTCGAAAAATCTAGAGCAAAGATAGCAAGAAGAGCTGCAGACCTATATTTTCTTAAGGACTGTCATGACAATAATCTCATCCCTTAAATCTGCTCTTCTTCTATCAAGCATTCAATTGGTCCTGATGATGGTTCTCGGTTGAGATTCGAAACATTGACAAAGAATGATTCATACTGTGGATTCTCCGGTAACTAAGTCAGAAAAAATGAGCCACAGAGGTCTAAAATCCGGAATCATTTCCCTATACGGAGGGGATACCTGGAGTGAAATCAATTTACTCGAAAAATCTAGAGAAAAGATAGCAAGAAGAGCTGCAGACCTATATTTTCTTAAGGACTGTCGTGACAATAATCTCATCCCTTAAATCTTCTCTTCTTCTATCAAGCATTCAATTGGTCCTGATGATGGATCTCAGTTGAGATTCGAAACGTTGACAAAGAATGATTCATACTGTGGATTCTCCGGTAACTAAGTCAGATATTATATCTGTGTAATTAATTCTATGTTGAGTTGAAATATCATATTAAGAAGAGATCTTTTTGATATGGAGTTTACATGTAACATTAAAAAATAAATTATAACAAAGGAAACATAAATATCAAAAATATAAAGTGAATAAATTTAAACAGTGACGGTTAAAACATTCTATTAGTGTGTTGTTGAAGAATGAATAAGATGTATAATTCCTTCCCTTGATAGGTATTTTTTATGGACATTTAAAAAAATATCAATAACAAAACAATTTAGTGTAAATATCTATTCATTATAAAGAGAGTATGCTTATATGATATAAAGAAAATGAAATAAAAACGTTGTAGTTAAAATATTTTATTAGTGTGTTTTTTTCAGTTTATGAAAGCAATTTGTAATTCAAAAGTTGAATATATAATATATATATATATATATATATAATATATATATATATATATATATATATATATATATATTGAGGTGCGCTAACCTTTCTTCAAGTTTTGCACTTTAAAATAGGTTTTCACTTCAAGAAATTTGATCCCTCTTGCCACTTCATAGAGCTAGGGTTATCATGGATCTATGGTGATTAACAAAAAAATTATTAGTTGTACATCATAAATAAAATATTTTATTTTGCAAGATTAAATAAGTACTAACTTGTGTTTTAAAAATATATTAATAAAATAAAAGTATTTTTATATGGACAATATATGCTTTCAAATTCCCATATGAAGTAAAACGGTTCAATGTCAACTATTCTCTCTCTCCTCTCTCTCTCTAATATATATATATATATATATATATATAGATATAAAAAATTAAAAATATTAAATTCTTATGGGTAAAACATTTTAATGATCTCACTATTTTACATGTTGACCCTTTTTAGTATATTTTTGGGTTAATTTTGTCCAAAACCTATCAAAGAACTGTTCGATTTCAAACTTAATTTGCGTAGAGGACAAAATCCAAGTGCTCGAGGGAATGTTCAAGGAAATGTG
>APFE031314565.1:0-21005 GCA_000404065.3 Pinus taeda
TGATGTGACAATACATAGTAAGCCTCGATTGCAACAAGGTAAAAGGGTAAAAGAAAGGAATTGACAAGAATTCTTTTGGCAATTTTTGGAAACCCTAATTCCAAATGAATGAGTGCTTTGCATACAGGAAGTCTTCTTAACCTTAATATTGTCTAACAATATGTGGATATGTGCTAGATTCATTAACATGTATTCGAGAGGTATAATAGTTGGTGTCTAGTTATAGCTAGATCTGTCAAGGGAATTGGAGTCCCTTGAGACATGACACAGATGTGCTTGGCATAACAAGGTAAGTTAGATATTATGTTGTTATGTTTACTTATGCACTGACAGTTATGTGTTTATGGCAGTATGATGCATGGGATTGCATGGAAAAACAGGTTGCCATGAAATCTTAAAGCTAGCTCAGGTTGAGCTTTCCTTTAGAAGCATTGGGAACCATGGGGATTGAGTCATGGTGTCTATTAAGAGTCTTGTGATTTTGATTATTCAAGCTTTGTTTTTCTTGATTTGAACCTTTTTTTATGTCTACTATATGACCATACCACTTTGTTTGTGGTGTTGTGTTGTTATTGGTTTTCTCTTGCTTGTTTCTTTGTATTTCCTTTTATTATTTTCAGATTCTTGGGAATTTTTTGGGGAAAGAGGAAAGTTAATGGAGCTCAGGAGAAGTAGAATGAAACCCATTAGGTAATATGAGACTCAAAGGAAGCTCAGTGCATGAGTAAAGGGTAATTGAAGGAAAGAATATGACAACAAGTTGGACTGGTTTAGTCCATTGGGTTAATGGATCGTGGGAGGAGAGTCATGAGAAAAGTAATCAGGAAAGGTAAAGTGAATGGATGCGAGGCATCTAATTCCTTGGCTGTGTTGGGAAGGACTGTTCTCAATGTTGTGAAAATTGTGCATAGATAAACAGAGTTCTCTTAACCTTGAACTTATGATATATGGTAATTATGTGGTGATCATGATTATGCTAATGTCTATATATGTCTACATGTATGTATGTATGTATGTATGTATGTATGTATGTATGTCATGTCTGACAATGTCATCATGGATTGTGATTATTAATGCTAATATTTATATGTATATATAGGTATGTATGTATGTTTTTGTTTGATAGGGCCGTTAGGAATCATTCTTGTGGAGGAATGATTGCTTACGCAAGTGAATGACATGAAGAGGTACCCGGTTTATGAGGAATCAAGTGGAAGAGTAGTCATGAAAAATATATGAGGTCAGTAGCATGTGGGTATAAGTTGATATTATGTGATTATATTATATGATTATATTCTGTATATGTTATAGATAGGCTATAACGAGGGTTGCATCAACAAAATGAAAGTAGTGTGGTCTGTGGGATGTTGGGATAAGCACGGATGAGAGAGAGACACTGAAAGAAAGGTTGCTTGGTAAAGACAGTGTGGTTTGGATTTGCGGTATTATTGTTGTGCATATGTTGTATATATTGTACATGTTTCATCTGTGATGTTGTGTGCATGTAGTGTTGTGTATATATAGTGTGTGTACATGTTGTTTACACAAATTTATGTAGAAGATGGTACATATAGTGTTGTGCAAATATTGCATGTGTAATGTTGGGTATAGATGGCTTTATGTACATGTTGGTTATGTGGTGTTGTGTACATATTTTATTGTGTACATGATGGATATGCAATGTTGTGTGCATATGGTGTTTTGTGCATGTTGGATATGCAATGTTGTGTACATAGGGTGCTATGTACATGTTGTATATGTAGTGTTATGTATATATGGTGTTGTGCGCATGTTGTACATATGGTGTCATGTACATATGGTGTTGTGTGATTGATTGTACAAGTGGTTTTGTGAGCATGTCGTGTTGTGTAAATGATGTACATGTGGTGTTGTGTGCATATGATGTCGTATACATGTCATGCATGTGATTTTGTGTACATGTGTTGTCGTGTACATGTCGTTCATGTGGTATTATGTACAAGTTGTATAGGTGGTGCAATGTACATGTGGCATTGTGTACACATTGTGTAGGTGTTGCCGTATACATGTGATGTTGTGCACACATTGTGCAGGTGGTGCATTGTATAGGTGGTATTGTGTACATGTTATACATATGGTACTGGTGTACATGTTGTATTGTGTGCATGTCATACAAGCTTTGTTGAGGGCATGTGGTAATATGTATGTGCATTGTGTAGTCGCGGTGGCTTGACATGTGTATTCGTCGTGTTGTACTCTATGTACGTATATGTATTGTGTTGTACATCATGTGTAGGTGTATATATTATGTTGTGGTGTACACCAAATGTAGGCATATGTATTGTGTTGTGTTGTACACTAGGTGTAAGTGTATGTGTTGTATGTCAGGTGTAGGTGCATGTATTGCATGATTTTGTATGTCGTGTGTTGTTGTATGTGTATGATGCACACTATGTGTTTGTGCACATGGTGGAGGAGAAGGCCCTAGGTGTTTTTCGAGTGTGGCAACCAATCCGATGTGCATACAAAATAAATATAAAGGAATAAGTAAGGATCAATGAGGGATAAGTATCAATATCTTATTTCAATTTTGTTATGCATGTGATCTATGATTCCGACTTGTGATGGTTACATGTGATTTATGATTATGGTTTATGATGATTTCATGTGATTTATGATTTTAAGTTATGATTGTTGAGTTTGAGCTAAATGGATGTGATATGTTTATTCATGATGATTTGATCAAACAATTACTTTAAGTTGTTGTGATAGGAAGTAAACAGGATTGTAAGTGTACCTTATTGACAAGCTACCAATGAGGTATGATGAGAATTTATTTCAATTTATTTTAAATCTAATGGAGATTATGTGCTTGGTACAAGAAAGCATGAACATTCCCAAGTGGGTAGTTGAAACTAACTACAAGAATTAGAAGCGTCAATAAAAATAATTAGAACATGCAACAATATGTTGGTAAAGCACTTCATGAGTAGGGCCATTGTGGGACACCGGTACCCAATAGTATCCATTTATTTCCATGAGCATCCTATGACCGGTGTGATGGTTTTAAGGTAGGGATATGCCTTGGTTTTTGTACCTTCTAATGCGAGGAAGAGTTACCAAGGGATGGACTACCCGGGATGGGGGTGCCAACAGAACTTGGAAGGTGTGTCACTGCACAAATGTGGGTGACCAGATTTCTCGAGGGACTGCGTAGCAGAGAAAGGAAGAATGGGGATATATTTGTTTTGATCATTAGCATTTCCAGATGGAATGAAATGCACATTAGGAGTGTTCCCTAGAACAATGAGACGATATCTATTCACTGAGAGGACAAGTGGCATAGGTTATAGCACTGGACATTGGATGCATATTTGAGTTTGCAGTGGAATTTGGACTTCCTAGGAAGGAGGTGAATCCTGGTATTACTTTGAGGGTGGAGGTGTGAGCCTCTAGGCTCCATTTTTTATTAATATAGGCATCATATCCTTTTATTTGATGGGTGAAGAAAATGTGCATATGTGTATATGTGTGTATTATTGTAATTAATGTACCGATCTTTATAAAGCTCCATAGACAGTTTGATTATTTCCTAGGTTAAGAAAATGTCCATGTGTGTATATGTGGTTATTATTGTAAATATTGTAATTAGTTGTGTGATAAAGCTCCAGTAAATGGTATGTTTTTCATGTTTTAGCAAATGGTCATTGTAAATACTGCAACAAGCTATGTTATAAAAATCCATGGGTAGTATGTTTTGTTTTCAGTAGTCTGGTTGGTTATAGGTGACATTGAAACCGAGGACAGCATTCCCCCAAGGGGGAGGGTTATGTAACAATCCTAGTTAAAAACTCATGTAAAAATATTTAAGACCATGGTCATGGGACATGTATTCCAAGCTGAATGGTGGAGAAATCATCCTAGTGGGTGTTCATTTGGTTTATTATGGCTCAGGAAATTGAGAAAGGCAATGAAAAAGGCTTTGGCAAGGTATGAGGAAATTATTAGCATTTTATTTATGAAAATAAAGGAAATTAAGAGAAAATGGAGGTGAAAGGTCACATGTTGCACGTGAGGAGGAAAATGAAGGAAAATAATGGAAAATGGAGAAAATAGAGGCCTCATTAATAAAAAGGCTTATGAGGATCAGTGGGTAAGCTTGGTCACTTCATTTTTGGAGCTCTTTCATTCTTCTCTCTCTCTCTCTCATTCTTGGAGACTTAGAGTTTTCTTGGAGAACTCTTAGAAAGTGTGGCATACTTGGAGTTTTGGAGCAAGAAGGAAAAGAAAAAGGAGGAAAGTGCAAGAGGACATCGGGATCAACAGCTACAATGGATTTTTCTTCCAGCTATCAAGTTCCATGTATGATTTCCTCTCCAGTTTCAGCATGCATGGCACATGCATGTGGTTTCTTGGTTATGATCTGTCATTGGCATGGAGGATTGATTGATTGAAAGTGGATCTACATAGCCTTGCCATTCTTGGATAGCCATGGTGTTGTGGGTTTATTTCTTTGTTTTTCTGGTTCCTTCTCATGTTTCTTTTAGCTTGGGTTAAGTTACTAGTTCCTGGAGCCTTGGTTGGAGAAGCACTTTGGAGCCCTAGGTAGGTTGAGTTACTAGTCTTGGATCCTTGGTTGGAAAAACGCTTCAGATCCTGATATAAGCTTTGGGTTGAGTTACTAATCCTGGAGGCTTGGTTGGACAAATTCTTTGGAGCCTAGTACAAGCTATGGGTTGAGTTACTAGTCTTGAAGCCTTGGTAAAAACAAACATTCTAGAGCCCTCAAAGAATTAGGTAGAGAAAAAATTGATGATGGTTCTTGCGATGTCTGACAGTGAGGTGGGGTTGAGGTGGTTGGCCTCTAGAAGCCCTGGATAGTTTCAAGTTGATGTGCTTATGAGATCTTGCATTCATGCTTGGAATATGGCATGGGGGTGACTGGCTGAAAGAAACATTTCGTTCAACCATGTCTACGATGGTGTGGTACATGGAAGTCTCGAACCTAGTCAAATTTTCCTATGTTTAAAAAAAACTAAGTTCTCTCGATTTTGTACTTAGTATATGTGGATTTAATAGATGATATCTCATGATTGTTGTTTTCATGGTTTTATGGTATTTATAAGCATGGTTAATTGACTGCTCATGTCATGGTTATTTCATGTATTTACTTGTAATTGTTAAAATGATGGATGCAAGACCTAACTGATGTCATAATAGTTCAAGGGAGAAGGTGGTGATCCTTATTGTCATGTCTCACAAGAATTTTTAGTCATTCATGATCTATCTTGTATCTTATACCTGTAGATTTCATTCATGCCAAGTGTTTGATAGAATGCTAGTCCTTGTTGGGGATGGTCAACCCTAGTCCCAGAGTTAGTTTTTGGCTTGGTAGTCTTGTTATCATGCCTTTAATGGATTTCAGAAGCTACAACAAGTTCTTTGTCTAGGCTTGAAAAGTGCATTAAGTTCCCTCAACTCTAGCACAGGTTTGCTGGAAATAGTCCTTGGATGCAAGCATGTAGGTTTGTGGGAGCATCCAGAGCTCTCTCAATGTTGGCATGCCCATAGCATGGGAGATTCTAGAGGTTTAATAGCTTAAAAACTTAGTGGGACCAAGGGGATCATTAGAAGAAAGGTCAGGATGGTTCCTAGGGGCCCTATTACTAATGTTGAAGGTTTGTATGTTGTGTTTCCATCTGTTCCACTTCCTTAACGTAACTTACGAGGTCGAATCATATCATAGTAACTTCTCATCACATGTTTACCCTGGTTGTCCAATTACCTAGGTAGATGTGGGAGGAGGGTGTTACAGTGGATTAGAATTTCAGATTAGGTCTTCAGTTCACTGTGGGGGACCCCTGCTTATCTGTAGGGTGGAAACACACTTTTGGGGGCCTATTCTATGTTTTGGAACGTAGGAACTAGGCTCTTAAGTGTGTCCGACATAGTTTTGAAGGAGAAACTGTGTTCTGGGCTAAGAGGAAAATAAATATTGGTGGTTTATGGTGAGCTGAAGCTAAGAACTAGACATGCTTGCCTTTTACACTGAACTGACAAAACATAATGGTATTTTGCAGGTATGGCGGAGCTAAAGGTTGTATTGGAGAGAACTATATTCAGAGACCCTAGGTGTTGAGATTAAAGGGAATCAAGTAGTAAGAGGGATTTTGGAATGTTATGGCATGCCAAATTTCTTGGAGAACCCTTTGATGAGGGCTAGTGAGCCCTTTTTATCAAGGATTGAGTTACTAGGACCCAGATGAGGAGGCCTTTGTAGTATAGGGGCACATGATCGAGATCACAATCCAAGACATATATTTTTTGATAGGATTGTCCCCCTTGCAGGTGGTAGGGGAGATACATCTAGTGTTTCCTCGTGGGAGGTATATAGGTGAGTTTTTTTATCATCACTGTGTACTGGGGATTCGTGCAAAGGGAACAACCATTCAGATTAGTGACCTAAAGAGGCTTGAGACATGAGCTACAACCACAACATTTCTGTGGATCTTGGGTAGTCATTCCTTCTACCATATCACTGGGGGGGAGATGATGTTGGTGGAGAGTGTGTTGGCAGGGACCTACTATGGGTGGGACCAAATGATGTTGTCATCATTGAAATGATAGTTCAAACTATTCAAGTAGAGGACCAATGATAATTGTTCTTTTGGGACAATGTTATGCTCATTATTCTTTGAGAATATCCCCATTATCCATCCTCACGTACAAATCTGTGATGGGGGGCCAAAGGAGCCTAGGATGTGCCATTGGGGGTACATACTGTGACGAGGTGGAGTAGGGGGAGTTGGACAAGCATTTCAAACTGATTTTTTTGCACATTGGGACCAGATGCCATTGTACATAGATGATTATCAGGATAGTGGAATGAACTATCAAGGGGATGTTGACTTACCACTTTTGTCAAGATGAGCATGGGGTCTAGATGGTAAGTGAAAGTAGTTATATATTTTGATGCATTTATAGTTTAAGAAATATGTGTATGTGGTACTGCTTTCTAAACTTTGTGGTATGCAGATATAGCACAAGTGAGTCCGACAGGATACACGGGATGTGTCACAGTGCTTAGGGCCACAGATCAGGTTAGGGCCACATCAAAACAAGGATTAGGTAGTGATTCTTTACAAGAGGATCTACGATGTAGATTCAACATGTTACTAACCAGGGTGATAGAGCACGAGGGCATGAGCTACAAGATCAGTATACATATGAGTGCACTAGTCTTCCCTTAGAGTGGCAAGGAATCATGCAGTGCATTGGTATGGCTGGTTACGTAGTATGAGACCTGTAGGTTGGTGGGGTTGAGTTGTTGTCTCAAGAGCCTCCAGATGATAGCGATTAAGCATAGGGGCATGTGGGTCCCCATTTTGGTTTTGTGATAACATGTGAATGAGCATGTCAGATGTATTTAGATTCGTGGACTCAAAACACTATATTATGATACATATTTATGGTTATGCATATTTTTATGGATGTCTTCTCATATATTCATGTGATAAATGCCAATATAGAATATTATTTATAATGGTATCTACATAGTGAATTTGGGCTTTAGGAACACGACTAGATGTAATGGATTCAAATTCATGCGCAAAAATCTTAACTCGTAGATATTTTCTAAATAGGACAAGATTACACATAGGTAAAGGATGCAACAATCAAGGGAATCAGCTAAAAAACCTATCACAACATCATATTCGACATGGTTATTGGTGGCAGATCCAATGCAAACACTGTTGGAATGGACCAACAAATGCAAGGGGGTGAAAATAGCCTAAGATGTTGCGGCTAGATATTTGCTGAAGCGACTCACACCATTGGCATAACCGGTATAAGATGTGGATGATGGAACGGGATAAAACATCACAGAATTCTTTGAATAACTTGGTGTAAACATCAATTTCTTTCAGGGTCCATTTTTCCCCCAAGATGATATTTTATTCTATCCCTGGTTTATTCGAAATGTTGATTTTGATGTTAGGGGACATGTTAGCCATATTTATTTCTTCAAAAGAATATGGTGGGGGAATGGGATTTATAAACCAAACGACTTCACCGTGAATGAAGTCTTTTGACTCCACAACTTATTGGTCATGGGTTTGTTGCAGAAGGAAGTATGGAAAATGGTACATATCATTTGAAGGATATTGAGGGGTGCTCATGGATTCCATGATGTCTTCATAAGAATGGAATATGGGGGGATAGGAGGAAGAGAGACCACATTATGAAGAAGATCTACCTGAGGCATTTTCATGAGAGACAAGGTTCACATATGCATCGTCAAGATGGGGAAACATATGACCGATGTTGAGATTGGAGTGTTCGTCGAAGAAGGTTAAACTGAATCACAATAGGAGACATCAAGGGAGCTCCAATGCATTGATCTCATGGATGGTGACATGTAGATAATGGTAATGGTATTATCCATCATCTCGACATTAGGGGGAGGGATCACGATGGGTGGTTGAGAGACCTAATGTTCTAGTGTAGGAGTGAGACCAAAATCCATGGGTAGAGGATAGGTGGAATCCCTACGAGAGGCCTCTAATTCACAAAGAAATTGGAGTCTATCATGAAAATTATTAAGATGGGGACATTCGTTAGAATAATGGCCATAATTATCACATAAAGCACAGGGGTGATTCACATGTAATGATATGTTCTTCTTAGCTGACTCAAGTAAGGTGAGATGAACCTCAAGAATGTTAGAATTAGGGAAGGTATTAGAGACCACATTCTTGATATGAGGGATCTTAGGACAATTATTGGTGAAATGATTGACAACATCACACAAAGCACATTGAGGAATAGGCATTGGCAGCTTAGAAGGAGATGGAGTTGTTGGGGGTGCCCTGTCTTTGGGTCCCTTTTTCTAGGCTTTTCCTTGCTCGCTAGATGCTTTCGCCATAAGAGTATGTTCCTCTTGAGGTTATTGTGGAACTAAAGAAAAGGTAAGGCTAGGAAAAATAGGTTGGACAGGGGTCAAAGTAATCTAAGTTTTGAGTTGATTGGGGGAAGTGTTTGCATGAGGATCAATGTACCAGACTAGGATCCCCAAGGTAATGTTAGGTAAAATAAACGTAGCCATAAGAGGTGTAGAATAAATTCCTAGGGGTGGAAATAAGAATGGTATCTGAACATAAGAATAATGGCCTAGGGGAAATTCTTCGAGACAGTTAAGACTTGGGGGAATGGTTCTAGGCAGGAAAGGATTAGGAGAGAAACTAGCAGAAGGAAAAGGTCTCTGAGGAGCAGTAACAGAAGGTTGGGCTGAATTGGGAGCAATAGGTTGCAGCGGTTATGGCTGCTGTGAAGGCATACCAGACTGTTTGTGGGTGGCTCGTGATGCTAGGATCATGCAAACACTAGATGAGCTAGGTTCAGAAGGGGTATCTGGTGGACCATAATAAGCACCAAGAAAAGTCGAATATTTGTATACTCTAGGAGAGACATTGATGAGGGATGAGATAGTCTTATTGTCAATCACGAATGAGATGTTGGACTTGTTGAAAAGTGTGCAACAAGAAATGATTGTTGAGAATGCAACAAGACGATGGAGCTTAGTGGAAAGGAGTCACCTTCACTAAGTGGTCCTGCAGGCAAGTTTTGGCGCAAAGTCTATTTTTAGACTATGTCTATTTTTAGACACATGGATCATGGTCTATGAGTTGCAGGATGTTGTTTATGGATGATTGGTCATGTTGGGAAAAATAGATGGACTTCTATTTTCTAGATCACAGCGATGTGATCAGAGTCTATTTTTAGACTGTTAGGTAAAAATAGAAATAGTCAAATATATTAGCCCTTAGTAATATTTGGACTCTAAACTTTATCTTATTCTCTTGGAGCACTTCACTTGGAGCCATAGATGTGGCACATTCAATTGCCTGAAGGAATCACATGATTACCTATGGGTTGACTAAGTTATTGCATGAAGGACTTCAGTTAGAACTCAAGTGGTTGAGTTATGTGGAGTTAGATGAGCAGTTAATGGAGTTGTGTTCAGTTTGACTTAGTTGAACTAGTTGTATTTAGTCTAGCTGGCCAATAGACTAAGTGATGAGTTGTGTGAATTAGTTATTAATTAATTCACTAATTATTAACTCATAATGCAACTGAAGAATGCATCAGTTAACTTAGCGCATGGACAGCTCAGTGGAGACAAGTGTTAGAGGTAAGTGAAAGGGTGAGTTGTGACTATCAGTTGTGCATGAGATTTGCACATGCAATGGATTGTAATGCCAATGAGGCCAAGGGAAATTGTAGCTTGTTCTCACGTGATTTTTCCAAGTAAATACGAGTTTTCCTGAGCCATTCTCATCATTCTCTATGCAGGATTGTGCAGTGGAGGCAGGCAAGCAGTGGAGGAGATTTGAGCCAGTGGTTGATTCAGATCTGAGCTAGTTTGTGTGTAACAGGTGGAGATAGTACTGAGTACTTGCGAGGAGTATTGTACTATGTATTGTTACATGTTCTCAATCAATATAATATACAAATAGCAGGGGGTTTTCAGCTGTATGCTTTCCCCGGATACATACTGTGTTGATATGTGTGATTGATTCTTCTATGTGCGCATGTGATTGATGTTTCATTGTTTTTAATGCTGCTAAATTGATGATCAACATAGAGGAGATTATGTATTGTGCATGGTTCCACAAATAATGTATGATCAGGATAATCTCTGTGAATAAGTGTCATATTATTCAAAATTTCTATAAGACTGAGTGAAGTTTGAGATTTGGGATCGTAGTATGTCAACTGATCGGCGATGATGATATTTCCATTATGGGGAAGCACATATTATGTTGAACTCTAGATGCGACAACTGACATAGCATAGGTATAAATACGATCCAAAAGGATTTTATAGTGTAAGAGGGAATCAATGACTTCAATATAAATAGAGATAATCTTGCTAGAAACAGTCATAAAACATTTACAATATAAGGCAAGGGGTTGCGAGGGATGATCATCCCAAGAAATGAGAGTGGTGGTGTATGGGGAGAGTTCCAGTGAGCCAATTTGCTTCCAAGTACTGGTAGCCATCACAGAGGTGGAGGCGCCTTTGTCTATGATACATCGTTGAACAATGGTGTTTCTTATGGAGCCTAGTATTTGAAATGCAACAAATGAAGACAAGGGAGGATTTTCTGAATTGTCAACATCAAAGACAATCATATGATCATATTTGGGATCCATAGCACCCAAAGTAGAGAGTAGAGATTTATGTTGGTATGGGCACGTCTAGAGGACTTCTAGTGTTGACATGGTAGAAGGAGACTATGCTAAGTCATATACTATGCTATAGGTATGGGCGGCTTTAACAGAAGCAACGTTTCAACATAATGGACCTTTTGGGATCTTGGCAATGACCACTACCATAGGCAAAGGGATCTGTAAGGTACCATTGGATGAAAGTAGAGGCTCAATGGAAAATTAGGGTTGGGACTTAGTCGTTGACTTAGTGGGTGGCTTGTCATATTGGTGCGATCGAGTCTAGAGGTTGACTTGTGCGGTATTGAACTCATCAAAATTCATCATATGAATCTAATAATCATGGCGACCAGATGGTGGAGCTGGTGAAGTTTCTTGACCTTGTGTAGGTTGAGAAGTAAGATATCCTTAGTGAGGAAAAGGATTGGTAATAATTTTCGGTTGAGATGAAGCAGGAGGTGGAGGAGGAGCTATAATGGCACTAAAGTAAAAGGGGATAGTTATGAGTATAATGGCCATATACACCGCAACAGGCACAAGGATTGATCATACCAAGACCCTTTCTTTTGTTGGGTTGGCTGCCCTATTACTAGGTTAAGGGATTAGGATGGCGACCTTGAGGTGCATTGGGTGGTGGACCTTAGCTACCTGGATTGCCCTGAAATTGCTCATTCTGGTTACCTTTCCCCTTGTTCCTTTTCTTGGGGTTAGGGCAACTGATTGTGCTCTGTTGAGAATACACTTGAACTTGTGGAGGAGGTTGCTACTATGGCAGAGGTGGAGCAAGCATGGGTGGCTGGGGCACTGGTGCCAGAGGGGCTGGAGTGCTAAGTGGTGCATACGAATAATAAGGATATGTTGTAACATTGGGATAAATAGGTGGAGAAACAACTATCCCATACATCTATTGATGTGGATGGGGATATGAATATGGTGTGTTGGGACCTGGATAAGATTTTCCATGTGAAAGATTGGGGGAGGGATAAATTTAAGAGGAACTCTTCCCTCCATGAGGTTGAACATAACTCATCGGAAGTGGAGAATATGGTTGAGGGTGTGAAATTGTTCCAACTATACCATGCATGGCATAAGATTCCCTAGGGCATGAATAGCATGAGGTCGAGGTATATCGGGGATGAGAGTATAAACATAAGTTGACTGGGCATAGATTGGATCAAATTCCAAGGCTACTTGGAGCACATCTTCATCAGACTGGGGGAAGTGTGACATGACATATTTAGAAATGGGGTCCAAAATCATTCTAAGGAAGCAATCCATATAGACGCAGTCTTTGAATTCAAGAGCTCTACATGCGCTCCTCCTTCTATACCATTCCCCAACATAGTCAGATGAGTGGCAGAAGTTTGACAGAAAGAAGTCAATAGTTCAGTACCACTATCATAATGGAGAGGTAACTAGAAACAGGCAAGAAAATATTTGGAAAGAGTCACAAAAGTGGAATGAGTGGCTCTGGGTTGATCGACATACTACTTAGCAATAGCTACAGTAAGAGTGCGTTAGAATAGATAAAGACAGATGGAGTCTTTAGTAATAGATTTGGATGAACACCAAATATGGAAGGAGTGAACATGATTTGTGGGATCTTATCTAGTATTACCTTCAAAATTTTGGACCCTTAAGGAATTTTAGTAGGCATAGTTGGCCAATTGGGATGATGGAGAAGAGGATCCTTGATGAGATGGTTAAAATTAGGGAGACTCAAAACAACCATAAAAGGAAGCAATGGAGGAGGAGTGACCACACTACTTGAGGTACTGCTTATGGGGTTACCCTGGTTCATACTTCGGTTACCACCTTGGTTTCCCACAAAAATGTTGGTGCCTGACATGGTGATGGTACGGGGATGAGAAAATGCCAAATCAAAGGAAGAACGAGAATAATCCATAGAATCATTATCAGAATGGTGACTTGATGAAGGATTGGGAGGATGTTCTCTATCTTGACGGGGAGGAGTAATATGTCATAACGAAAAGTGAGGGTGAAGGTCTTGAATTCTCTATGACAAATGCCTAGGGGGTGCAATGATTTCAAGTCAATAATGACTCTAAGAGCTAAAGGGTGTGTTATCACAAAATCAAGCACTGAAGGGATGCTGATCAGGTAGACTCTGTGTAACTGTTTCAGACCAATCTTTTGACTAAGGATTAGCCTCCCTAGCCTGAGAGGGCTCTCTTAAAAAGTTATTGATTTTGTTTGTTGATAAGAGGGCTAACTCTAGTAAAGTAAATTTAATAAACATCTTGGATGGACAGACATTAAAAAGACTTCCATTGGGCTTATGGAGTTGATCATATTCAGTAAGCTATAACACTGTTCATGCATAGAAGTCAGGGCATGTAATGTTTAAATACTCAAAACAACACCTCATAGAAACCTCAGTTTACAAATACACACAGGAAGTCAGAGCAGCATAAGTGAATTCTGAGTGATTGTGTATTCATACAACTGTAAAAACATTAAACATAAAGCAAAACCACATATCTTGAGCATTTGAAACACTGTAAGAATCCTGAGAAGATAAGCAGCAAATTATATTACTAAACTGGGTTTTTACACAAGCTAAAGCAATACTCTCTTTCTCAAAATATCCAACCCTTGTTACAAAGATGATTCAGCTATATATAGAAACATGACTCTAACTAATTTGAGCTTCCTCCTCCAGCACGAGGGGAGCTCGATGACTACCACTAATGACACCTATCTGCTTTTAACAAACTATTTAATACAACAACCACTAACAGAAGTTCTAAAGAGTTCTAATTTGGTTATAACTCTAATTCTATCTTCTTCATAAATTGATTCCTCCTTGCCGCTTTGACACCTGGTTTCCTTTTCATTTGGCTGAGATGGCATGAGATGAGCAATTAATGCCCCATGTTGGCTTTGGATACTGAAGGCTTTGATCCGCTCCATGTTGGCTGAGAATATCCCTAAATTTTCGGTTCTAGTCCCCCATCACTTCAAGTATTTAGCAGCAGGTACTTTAAGTCTTTAATGAGCCAAGAATATAGGGCATCACCATGTTTCTAATATGCTGGAAGCTTCTTTTGGTCTCTTACATGTCACTGAGGTGTTCCCTTTGAAAATTTCTGATCACCTTATCAAACTGTTTGTCTGCATTAAAAAAAACAGCAGTTTCGTAGCGCGCTACGAAACTGCCGTGTAAATTAAAAAACACAGTCTTCCTTTCATTCAAACCAAACTCATGATTGTTTGCGTTGAAACAGATACGTTTTCAGTGTGATTCTCACTAATGCAAGTAACAACAATGAGCCTGACATATTTGTTTTGGTGCCTTAGAAGCTCTAGCTTTACTAACGCACTCATGGATGGAATCACTGCATCCTGCATTATCTCAGAAGGTTACTATTCCACCATAGATAACTAGTCCTCCACTTTCTGACTACTCATCATTTCAACAAATGAATAACAATTTTCAAGTAATCCTATTCAGCTGGAAGGCTTCAATGTTAATAGCTTTTCCTATAAAACTCAAACAGCATGCCCAAATTTCTCTGCAAGCAGAATACCTGTCAACCTGGAACCTTTCACTGCAAAGAACCTTTTCTTACAGCCACCTCAATAGATTCCAGACTGCGAAGAACACAACTTTGAATCACATGATTTCCAGCAAAAAGAGTCCAATGCTAATGTTGGACACTTAAATCCACCCAAACTCCTTATTAATAACCATGTTGTACAGTCAGCAGCCAAGCGGGAACATATATAACTTAAACTGTGATTGCTACTACTGCCACCTTGCTCACAAATAACTTATCAATGCTCACAACGTTCATGCTTGAAATTCTTGCAAATCCTAGAGCGGATGACATGACAGATAAATGAAATTAATTAGTAGAAAAATCTCTAAACTAATGCATTTCATTCATTGTGCGGACGAGAGAGCCTTCCTAGGAGAAACCTTTTGTGAAATACTACCAGCTATTCAACATTCGATTCTGTGCATTGCTTGCAGATTGGAGGGCAGTAGTCAGTCAACTAATGTTACACTCGAAACCCTTTGCGCATATTATTAAGCTTGTATTTGTATGCAAATTCAAACATTTTTCTATTCAAAAACCCTCCAGCAGTGATCTTCTAGTTTAAACCTGAATATATGCGATCAAAGACACGTGGGACACCACAGAAGACCGTTGGTTTTAGTTCTGCAATATTCTCCACCAAAAGCTACTCGCTTCTTTTAAAGTTGGTAATGAAAATCGAGGAAAGGGATACCAAATCTTCCACTTGCGTATTGCCAAAGCCTGCCCTCCATACCTTCAGGAAATGGGCGCAGTACCATTGGAAAAGTCCCTTGATGCTTGCCATCATTCCACACCCACTTATACACATAAACTCGGTTTCCAATTCTTGATGCTTTGTTAGTGATTGCAATATCTAAACCAGACAGGGCCAGGTATGCTTTACCATAAAGAAAAACATAGACTATCAACATGTTCTCGAGGATAAAATGCAAACCACGCGCTCCAAAGCCAGTAGAAGGAACAGATCCTGTAAGTCCTATGCCCACCAACGTGTGAGCATGTACTCACAACGACATGAACTTTGAGGCTTTGAGATTCAGAATTGATGACAAGCATACACGCAGGAGCTTGAGAGTATGCCACCTGTAAAATACATCCACCGCATAGCTATTTTGCATGATAGTTTCTATGGATTCGAACAAATCCCCAATTTTGTAGCGCAAACTAAAACATGATGCGCTGCGAAATTACAAAAAGGCTTTATGCGTTGCGGAAACACTTTAAAATTATCACATGAGCTACAAAATAACCTAAAAAGCTTTGTGACACATTGTAACTCATGCACAGTTTCACACATGGCTATGAGATGGGGATGACTGAGAATGACCAGTGATGGGTGAGAATACATAGTTGACTCAAGACACTAAGGCAAACAAAAATTCAAACTTAGACTAGCACCGACCTTTACCATCAAACAAATGTAAGACATTTGGCATTGAAATTTTGTCAGTGATAACAGTGGCTCCACTTGGGATAGTGTGCTCCTGTAGTACACTAAGAACTCGTAGGTCCAGTGCTTTATCCATTTATGACAAACAGAAATTTGCTTGACAAACATCCCTTTCCAGCTTCTTGGACCTTCACCTTGGGCTTAAGCTTGATTATCACTGTAGGAGAAATGAATCTACATCTACTAAAAAATTTGCTCAGTCAACCTTGAGCTTATTTGCTTTTCCTACCTACCTACCCTAACAATTCAAATTTCTTTCAGCTCAATCAATGTGAAATTTCCAATGTAGCCAATCATTTGTCTTATCTGATGTTTGATTTCTTTGACTGCATCGGAGTTCAGAACCACTATGATATTGTGATGACCGCTGCCACTGAAGTTGCCTCTGATCTTCATAGAAAAACCGAAATGCTGGAGAGTAAAACTCTTCCACGTAGTCAGCTATAGGATCCCAGAATACTTGATCAGCTTGATGATTCTTGTAACTTTCTGGCTGTGCAAGTTGATTTTCAACAACAATGTACAGTTCCTCAATCGTGAAAGAGAAAGGAACCAGCATTCTTTCCTTGTGTTCTGTCACAGAAAGCTTCTGAAAATAATGATCATGATTATGAAAACTATATGCCTGAATTTGACCTTCTAAATCTTCAATGTCTTTCTCAATGTCCTTAGCAACTTCATCCAAAAATTTCATCTTATCTTCTCCCTTGCAGTCCAATGATTTTAGATAAGAAGACAAGGACAAAGAAAAATTTTCATTTGTATCTCTATTACTATGATCATTATTCCATTGTTTAAAACCTTGAATTGAAGGAGAGTTTGCCCCCACATCTGATCTATCTATCCATTCATCCAAAAACATATACCAAAAGTCTTCAAATGACTTAATGGATTTGGCGGGAAAACTTTCAATCCACCGTTTACATTTCCCTTGAAATGAATCATAGAACAACATAATGCAAACATCCTCATGTTTAACTCTAAGAAGCTCAATAAAATCAAAGAAATCTGATATATGCTTCAAAGTTAAACTCAAATCTTCTTCGTTGAATTTTGGACCATTCCTTAGAAAATATGCATCCTTGGGAAAATGATTTGGGAAACCATGAATTCCTGAAAAATTTATGCATGCATACCTTGAAATAAGAATGGTAGCATCTGGGTCCTTCATAATTCCAGCGGAATCACCATGAATTTATGAATTTCGAATTCTTCAACAATGGAGTCACCAAGGTAGATTTGCAGCCTCAAAAATTCTCCTGATCTCCTGCTACCTTCAGAAGTTCAATCTTTGATTTCGGGAATGAATAATCTTCAGACTCCCGGCAGACGCACCAAAATGTTATCACAAAATCAAGCACTGAAGCGCTGTTGATCAGGTAGACTCTGTGTAACTGTTTCAGACCAATCTTTTGACTAAGGATTAGCCTCCCTAGCCTGAGAGGGCTCTCTCAAAAAAGTTATTGATTTTGATTGTTGATAAGAGGGCTAACTCTAGTAAAGTAAATTTAATAAACATGTTGGCTGGACAGACATTACAAAGACTTCCATTGGGCTTATGGAGTTGATCATATTCAGTAAGCTATAACATTGCTCATGCATAGAAGTCAGGGCATGTAATGTTTAAATACTCAAAACAACATCTCATAGAAACCTCAGTTTACAAATACACACAGGAAGTCATAGCAGC
This sequence comes from Pinus taeda, assembly GCA_000404065.3. Classification (NCBI taxonomy): domain Eukaryota; kingdom Viridiplantae; phylum Streptophyta; class Pinopsida; order Pinales; family Pinaceae; genus Pinus; species Pinus taeda. The sequence goes on from APFE031314565.1 coordinate 17,917, forward strand.
ATAAGTGAATTCTAAGTGATTGTGTATTCATACCACTGTAAAAACATTAAACATAAAGCAAAACCACATATCTTGAGCATTTGAAACACTGTAAGAATCCTGAGAAGATAAGCAACAAATTATATTACTAAACTGGGTTTTTACACAAGCCAAAGCAATACTCTGTTTCTCAAAATATCCAACCCCTGTTACATAGATGATTCAGCTATATATAGAACGTGATTCTAACTACTCGGAGCTTCCTCCTCCAGCATGAGGGGAGCTCGATGACTGCCACTAATGACACCTATCTCCTTTTAACAAACTATTTAATACAACAACCACTAACAGAAGTTCTAAAGAGTTCTAATCTAATTATAACACTAACTCTATCTCCTTCATAAAATGATTCCTCCTTGCAGCTTTGACACCTGGTTTCCTTTTCATTTGGCTAAGATGGCATGAGATGAGCAATTAATGCCCCATGCTGGCTTTGGATACTGAAGGCTTTGATCCGCTCCATGTTGGCTGAGAATATCCCTAAATTTTCGGTTCTGGTCCCCCATCACTTCAAGTATTCAGCAGCAGGTACTTTAAGTCTTTAATGAGCCAAGAATATAGGGCATCACCATGTTTCTGATATGCTGGAAGCTTCTTTCGGTCTCTTACATGTCACTGAGGTGTTCCCTTTGAAAATTTCCGATCACCTTATCAAACTGTTTGTCTGCATTAAAAAAAACAGCACCTACAGCAGTTTCGTAGCGCGCTACGAAACTGCTGTGTAAATTAAAAAACACAGTCTTCCTTTCATTCAAACCAAACTCATAATTGTTTGCGTTGAAACAGATACATTTTCAGTGTGATTCTCACTAATGCAAGTAACAACAATGAGCCTGACATCTTTGTTTTGGTGCCTTAGAAGCTCTGGCTTTACTAACGCACTCATGGATGGAATCACTGCATCCTGCATTATCTCAGAAGGTTACTGTTCCACCATAGATAACTAGTCCTCCACTTTCTGACTACTCATCATTTCAACAAATGAATAACAATTTGCAAGTAATCATGTTCAGCTGCCAGGCTTCAATGTCAATAGCCTTTCCTATAAAACTCAAACAGCATGCCCAGATTTCTCTGCAAGCAGAATACCTGTCAACCTGGAACCTTTCACTGCAAAGCACCTTTTCTTACAGCCACCTCAATAGATTCCAGACCGCGAAGAACACAACTTTGAATCACATGATTTCCAGCGAAAAGAGTCCAATGCTAATGCTAGACACTTAAATCCACCCAAACTCCTTATTAATAACCATGTTGTACAGTCAACAGCCAAGCGGGAACATATATAACTTAAACTGTGATTGCTACTACTGCCACCTTGCTCACAAATAACTTATCAATGCTCACAACGTTCATGCTTGAAATTCTTACAAATCCTTCTGTCAAATACTACCAGCTATTCAACATTCAATTCTATGCATTGCCTGCAGATTGGAGGGCAGTAGTCGGTCAACTAATGTTACACTCGAAACCCTTTGCGCATATTATTAAGCTTGTATTCGTATGCAAATTCAAACACTTTTCTATTCAAAAACCCTCCAGCAGCGATCTTCTAGTTTAAACCTGAATATATGCGATCAAAGACACATGGGACACCACAGAAGACCATTGGTTTTAGTTCTACAATATCCTCCACCAAAAGCTACTCGCTTCTTTTAAAGATGGTAATGAAAATCGAGGAAAGGGATACCAAATCTTCCACTTGCGTAGTGCCAAAGCCTGCCCTCCATACCTTCAAGAAATGGGCGCAGTACCATTGGAAAAGTCCCTTGATGCTTGCCATCATTCCACACCCACTTATACACATAAACTCGGTTTCCAATTCTTGACGCTTTGTCGGTGATTGCAATATCTAAACCAGACAGGGCCAAGTATGCTTTACCATAAAGAAAACATAGACTGTCAACATGTTCTCAAGGATAAAACGAAAACCACGCGCTCCAAAGCCAATAGAAAGAACAGATCCTGTAAGTCCTGCGCCCACCAAAACAAGAACCTTAGATGTCGCAACTCCTGCTTGCATCGCCATTGCGTCCCACAAACCTGGGATTGCTAACCCTGCAACTCAATTTCCTGAATGCTTCCTTCCAACAAAATGGATACAGAATCAAATGGGAGGGATCGATCATGGTTACCAATAATAAGATAAACCAAATAATATGGTTCTACTTGAAGAGAAGCGAGCTGTAAATGATCTGTGTATTTTAGTAGGTCCCTTCGGGGCATTGGTTTTGGAAGCAATAACATCTACGTCATCCTGTAAAAGTTCTTTTATTTTAGGTTTTGCAATGCTTCCAGACTGGTTTGTATCTGCAATGTATTGAAGGCCCTTTAAGCTTTTACCCTCGGTAAATGTTGAAGCTGTGCATTCTAATCGAGCCTTTGCAAATCCTGTAACTGTTCCGCCATGGGTCCATGTCAGGAGTATATTGGTCGAGCACTAGTGGAAGGCTATGCAGGTTTCCTTGCTTATCTGACTTCTATACCCTTGTTTTGAAACTCAGTCAATCATCTTCCTGGATTCCCATTTGAAGTAATGAAACTTCTCATTTAGCGTAATTGTATACATTTAGTTCAACATCTGCATATCGTGCTCTGGCCACCGTGTGAGCATGTACTCACAGCTACATGAACTTTGAGGCTTCAAGATTCAGAATTGATGACAAGCATACACGCAGGAGCTTGAGAGTATGCCACCTGTAAAATACATCCACCGCATAGCTATTTTGCATGACAGTTGCTATGGATTCGAACAAATCCCCAATTTTGTAGTGCAGCCTAAAACATGTTGCGCTGCAAAATTACAAAAAGGCTTTATGCGCTGCGAAATTACAAAAAAGCTTTATGCGCTGTGGAAACACTTTAAAATTATCACATGAGCTACAAAATAACCTAAAAAGCTTTGTGACACATTGTAACTCAGGCACAGTTTCACACATGACTATGAGACGGGGATGACTGAGAATGACCGATGATGGGTGAGAATACATAGTTGACTCAAGACTCTAAGGCAGATAAAAATTCAAAATTAGACTAGCACCGACCTTTAC